>CATKHU010000140.1:5000-27500 GCA_949752735.1 Lumbricus terrestris
TGGTTCAACCCCCCCAGTTATTTTTCCACAATTCTCACACTGCATTGGACATGGTAACCGAGAACGAGGTAAGAACTGAAATTATTTTCAGCGATCATTTAATTTTGGTATTCAATTGTTTGAACCTTTAGAAAGAACATCAATCGACTCAATAAATATTCAGAAGGTAGAGACTTCGCAAAGTTGTTAAGTATACAACCCACTGACGAAGATACTAAAAACGTCCCCATAAATCCGTGCTGTGCTCGAGCCGCCATCTTGGAAAATGGCGGCCTAAAATCGGTTTATCGGTTGCTTGCGTGTATATGCATGCATTTTGTGTGTGGCTGTGTGTGTGGGGGGGGGCTGTGTATGTGTGTGTGTGTACATGTGCATGCGTGTATGCGTATATGCATTATAGGTATACACTGCAGCCGTCTTACCTCTGCGTAGTCGTCTTCGTTCTTGAGGTGTGATGCGATGAAGCTGACCGCTTCGATGGCCCTCTGCGTCTCCTGAGTCATCGGCGGGAAAGCGGTCCGTGATCCGTCCGACCCACCACCACCACCACCACCACCACCACCACCACCAGCAGAGGCAGAGTGAGGGGTTCGACGCCTCTCCAGCGGCACGGTCCTTGGCATCGTTACCGGAACCGGAGGGGATGACGACGGCGACAACGACACAGTGCGCATGTCAGTGTCGTAGCAGCGCTTCCTTTCCAAAGCGGAAGCGGAAGTGCTCGTTCGTCGGACGTCATAGAGCTCGACGAGGTCCGACCGGACGCCACCACCGGAACCGGAAGTGAAGGAGGACGGCGGAGGGTCAAAGGGGGCTGCGTTTGGATTGGGTGGTGACGACGATGAGGAGCCGCAGCGGTGTGTGCGTCGGCTGTACGCCTTCTTCGCCCATCGGTCGTCGTGGTGCGGTCGCTTCATGAGCAGAAGGCGCGGCAGGTGGTTGAGGAAGACGAGTCGGATCCATCGGGGCATTCGATGGGTGCGCGGGGTCTTGAAGTTCCAGTTGATGATGATGACGGTGATGAGGATGGTGACGATGTTCATGATGAAGGTGAAGAGAAGGTACTTGGCGATCAGCGGGATCGTGATCGACGTGGGCGGGAGGATCTTGGAGACGAGAAGGAGGAAGACGACCAACGCGAGGAGGATTGAGATGCACATCGTCATCTTCTCACCAGCATCAGCAGGCAGGTAGAAGACGCAGACGCTGAGGAAGGAGATGAGAACGCACGGGATGATGAGGTTGACGGTGTAGAAGAGAGTCTTGCGGCGGATGCGTAGGAGGAACGTGATCTGCGCCTTGTGGTGGTTCTCCACCTCGTCCAGCGTGTACCTGTACTCCCCCGGACACGCGATGATGTCCCACGTTCCGCTGTTCACGTAGTCGCTCAGGTCGACCCGTTCCTGACCTTCGTACCAGTCGAGGACGACCTGATCGCCGTTGAACGTCCACGACCCGAACTTCATCTCGCACTCCTGCTGGTCGAAGGGGAAGTACTTGACGTCGATGGTGCACGAGCTCTTGTAGATCGCTGGTGGGATCCAGAGCACATCGCCCGTGTGGTAGATGACGACGTTTGGCTTGTACGACACCTCGTACTTGCCATCGGCGCTTCAACAGATCAACCACATCGTTATCACCCGTTTGAAGTCGTCGTCCACGTCGTCGTCGTCATCATCATCATCATCATCATCATCATCATCATCATCATCATCATCATCATCATCATCAGCATCATCGCATCATCATCATCATCATCATCATCATCATCATCATCATCATCATCATCATCAGCATCAGCATCATCATCATCATCGTCATCATCATCATCATCATCATCAGCAGCAGCAGCAGCATCATCATCATCATCATCGTCGTTGACGTGGTCGTCCAGGATCATCCTCATCATCATAATCATACTGCTACTGCTACTGCTACTGCTACTGCTACTACTACTACCACCACCACCACTACTACTACTACCACCACTACTACTACCACCACTACTGCTACCACCACTACTGCTACAACTACTCCTACAACTACTACTACTACTACTACTACTACTACTACTACTACTACTACTACTACTACTACTACTACTACTACTACTACTACTACTACTACTACTACAACAACAACTATACTGTTACTACTACTGCTGCTGCTGCTACTACTACTACTATTACTACTACTACTACCATGATTCTATCTCTATTTCCAATCAAATTAGTAAGTATCATCTTGTAAACGCGATCGTAATCGAAAATTCCAAATTTATAAGACGCCACTCGGAAACCAAGCGCAGAACACCAGCTTATTCACGAGCGCTGTGTCGCGTCAGAAAGCTTGTCCAAAAAGTGGCCCGAAGGAGGTCGTAGTTCGGTTACCAGAGGATCAGAGAGGCAGCAGAGCAACGGTTAAGTTGGATGGCGTTTCTCGCCATGATAAGAATAATAACAATATTATATTTTTATTGACATCGATATATAACACTATAGATCTATGCTACACTCCAGTAATTCATTACACGTTCATCCTAAAATGAAGGAGCTACGCAAAGAGTGACCTACTTGTTGAACAAGACGATGTCTGGCTTCCAGACTTTTTCCGGTAGAATTCGGATGACGGTGATGCCACCGAAGTCAGTCGGATCCCACTGGAGCTGGTAATCCGTCCACAGCTGACACCAGCATCACCATCAACATCATTATCATAACCGTCATCATAATGGTAATCATATATAATCATCATCACATTATCATCATCGTCGTCGTCGTCATCGCACCAGATTGTTTACTTTGCTACATGACCTTTTGTACATGAGGTCAAAACAAGTTTTCTGTGTTTAGATAATTATAGTCTAGGCTTATGCATTTAAATACAGAGCATATATAGATTGAGTTAGTTTATATATTTAGTAGTAATTTCAGTGTTGCGACATTGTGTGATACGGTACTGGCGTTGACTTCCTTCTTTATCCAAGGCTTCAGAATAATAGTGCAACGACCGTTAATTAATGCCATTCTTAGGTTAATGCTGTCTTAATTTTTGCGTTAATTACCGCATCGATATTTAAAATGTTCATATCTCGGGTTTTAAAGTGAATTGAGAGATGAAAATAGTCGCGTTGACCTACAACTTTGCATGATAACGATTTAACAAAAGTTTCGTTAACCGAAAGTCTGCCGTTTCAGAGCCTTTCTTGGGACACCATAGGCCTATACATACAAACAGAGGGACACACTCTGCTTTATATTTATGGAATATTTTCGTCCCATAAACTATAGGCTACGTGTATGTATATTTGGAAGAACCGAAGCACTGAACCGTCTTAATACAATCTGACAGACTGGGGTGACAAAGGTCCCTGTTCATGTGCCGCCCATGCAGACTGCGAATAGAAACGTGGATTGTGGGCATGCCATGCATGCTGCTTTGTCTTGCCTCACCAGTCACCATCATTTACGTCATCTATTCAGTGGTCAGTGCATGGTCAGTGGTCAGTGGTCAACGCTGATCATGTCTGGCGTTTGTATACAGTCAGCGAATCCACATGCATGGGTCAGACTATATATAAGCTGATGAGCTGCAGCCAACAACAACGCATCTTCGAATTAGTTTTTAGAAGACGGTAAACATGTGAATGGTATAATTTATGAAGATAATAATAATAATGCACTGACCACAGTGACCAGTAGCCACGTTGATTGTGGTTTGGTGTCAGGTCGGGAGCGCCTCTGAGGAGTTCTCTTGAAGTGGCGCTATATAAATGTACGATTACAATTACAATTACAATTACAATCACGTGACCATTTTAAACAGGCATAGCATTTTTCTTGGCCAGGGTGATGGCTGAATGTATGGCAATGCTGCATAAGACCCGATGGCCTGATACAGAGACAGACAGTCTGCAGGAGATCAGCACCGGGCACGACGCTCGCGAAACGAGTAGGCCTATAGGAGCAATAGGCCTACCTCTAACTTCACTAGTTTCTTTTTGATACATGCACGTAACCGGTTAAAATAGCATTAAAGGACAGAATGGCCTATGATGGAACAATTCTGCCACTGCTTGCACTTTGACAGTGCCAGTCCCAAGCCTGGATATAGGAGGAGGGCGACTCGAATCATCTTTGCAAGGGCAGTGGCAGTGTTAAACAGCAAACAGCCTATATATTATTATGGAAGAAATGCAAGAGAAGTTTGATGTTGACCCCCTCCGCAGCATTGCACACGACTATTATAAGACAGAGCATTGATGTCGCTGAGAGAAGGACCTACTCAAGATCCCTACTACACAGTAATCAACGTCATGAGAATAGATAGAGACTCGAATCCATACTCTACGGTCTATGTATGTATATGCGATGCTGCAGACCACGAAGCACTCTAAGAAATCGGGCCACACGATAATCAGACAACGCATCGATCACAATCGACAATCGTTCAAGAACCTCTACAAGTACACGAGACAAAAAGAGAGAAAGAAAAGTAGACGACGAAAAAGAATCGAAAGGAGGAGCAGGAGGAAAAGGAGGAAAAGGAGGAGGAGGAGGGAGGAATGGCAGAAGGAGGACGAGGAGGAAAAGAAGGAGGAGAAGGAGGAGCAACGGAGATGAAAGAACGGAGAAACTCAATCAAACAGCAGAAAACGTGAGAACGAAGAATGAACGACGCATAAGACAAACCAACACAGCAACAGCAAGAGAGAGAGGAAGCGAGAGAGAGAAAGAGAGAGAGAGAGGCATACAAACAGACAGACAGACGGTGACGGAGACAGATAGAAACAGAGACAGAGACAAAGACAGAGAGAGAGAGAGAGAGAGAGAGAGAGAGAGAGAGAGAGAGAGAGAGAGAGAGAGAGAGAGAGAGAGAGAGAGAGAAGGATATACATACATACATACATACATACATACATACATACATACATACATACATACATACATACATACATACATGTGGGGCGCGGTGGTGTAGTGGCGGCGTCGTTGCCTTGAAACCGGAAGGTTCGAGGTTCGAATCCACCTCGCCGCGTAAGGACCTTGGGCAAGTCCTTCACTCACAATTGCTCAGCGCTTCGGCGTGAAACTCCGATGCAGTGTCCGCTCTGCATTCGGGAGCGCCTCTGAGTAGTTAGAGCTTGAAGGGGCGCTATAACAAGTGCACATACAAACAAACAATACATACATACATACATACATACATACATACATACATACATACATACATACATACATACATACATACATACGTACGTGCATACATACATACATACATACATACATACATACATACATACATACGTACGTACGTACATACATACATACCTACGTACGTACGTACATACATACATACATACATACCTACGTACGTACGTACATAAATACAAACATAAATACAAACATTAAATACATACACAAGGTTACTGTAGATATAGCATGCACTCAGTCCTTTTCTCTTGCTACCAGGGCTTTTTTTAACGTGCAGTTCTACACAAAATGTGCAGTTCTAAATGGATTCGTGCAGTTGCAGAAGCACTTCCGTCACGTTCCGTGCAGTTAAAACTAGTTTAAAAAATAGGTCATTTTCCTCAGATTGGGAGCAATTTACCATGGAGGATGAGAAAGGAGAGAAGAGGATGCGCAGTTCTAAAAATTCCTTAAAAACAGCCCTGCTTGCTATACATATTCTTGTCTTGTCGTGTCTTTAACCATCCTCGATTCGAGGGTTGGTCGCTTCATGGACATATATACTGATGTAGTATAGCTGCTAACACATAAAATATAACTTAAGATAGTACACATAAAGAGAGAGAGATAAAGAAAGAGAGAGAGAGACAGACAGACAGACAGACAGACAGACAGAGCGCAGACGGACTGCAGGCTAAGTACAGGTAGGGAGAGCAAGAAGTGATTGGCTATAGCAACAGACCAATCGGGTTGGACCACATAGGCCAGACGGTCGGTCAAGAGAGATTGAGTAAGTGGCCAGTAGAGATTCAGTCTGGAGTGACCAGTTAGGTTTGAGTCAGCAAAGAAGCAAGAACTGGGAGTTCAGACAGTTGAGATAGTCGGCAGAAGGCCGAGGCTTAAAGCCAAGGCTGGATGCCGTATTGCCCGTATACGTTGGAAGCTCAAGAACAGACAGCTAGCCGCGTCGTTGAGAGGCTCAGGCGGCAGAGATGTTAGAAGCGAGGATAAGCGAACAATCAGTCGTTCAGCGTTCTGTCTTCACGTGGCGTCGTCGTCGTCGTTGTAATCACAATTGTAACTGATCAACCGTTCTACTGTTATACTACGAATAAAACAAACTAAAATGAAGAAACTCTGTGACTCAGTTCCCTCGTCATTCCTGGTCATCAACTTGTATTCGCCAAGGACCAGAAGGACTTTACAAATTGGTGGAGAACCGGGGTAGTGGTGTGTGGTGGAAGTGGTGGTGGTGTTACTGTATCAGCTGATGACTGGTGTACGTTGCTGCTACTGCTGCTGTGTCTGGTCAGCAGTTGGTGCGTGCCTTTTCCTGGCAGGATTTTAATTAGACTGCCTCCTATCCCTGCGTGGTACCTGTGAGTTAACGGGCGCAACTGCTGACCAGACACAGCAGCAGTAGCAGCAACGTACACCAGTCATCAGCTGATACAGTAACACCACCACCACTTCCACCACACACCACTACCCCGGTTCTCCACCAATTTGTAAAGTCCTTCTGGTCCTTGGCGAATACAAGTTGATGACCAGGAATGACGAGGGAACTGAGTCACAGAGTTTCTTCATTTTAGTTTGTTTTATTCGTAGTATAACAGTAGAACGGTTGATCAGTTACAATTGTGATTACAACGACGACGACGACGCCACGTGAAGACAGAACGCTGAACGACTGATTGTTCGCTTATCCTCGCTTCTAACATCTCTGCCGCCTGAGCCTCTCAACGACGCGGCTAGCTGTCTGTTCTTGAGCTTCCAACGTATACGGGCAATACGGCATCCAGCCTTGGCTTTAAGCCTCGGCCTTCTGCCGACTATCTCAACTGTCTGAACTCCCAGTTCTTGCTTCTTTGCTGACTCAAACCTAACTGGTCACTCCGGACTGAATCTCTACTGGCCACTTACTCAATCTCTCTTGACCGACCGTCTGGCCTATGTGGTCCAACCCGATTGGTCTGTTGCTATAGCCAATCACTTCTTGCTCTCCCTACCTGTACTTAGCCTGCAGTCCGTCTGCGCTCTGTCTGTCTGTCTGTCTGTCTCTCTCTCTCTTTCTTTATCTCTCTCTCTTTATGTGTACTATCTTAAGTTATATTTTATGTGTTAGCAGCTATACTACACACATATATAAATATATATATATTATATAATAGGTATGCAATAGAACAGGATATTTTTTATCGACCAATTGCAAACCGCAGTTTGATTTACTCAAGCGGCTTAAAAAATTCTATAAAGACCCAATTCTTGTGACAGAAATGTACAAATTGTCCAAGGAATTCAGAGAGTTTCATAATTTGATGAATATATATATATAAAATATATACATGAAATTACATATATTTATATGTCACCGAAACAGATTCGCAGGCAAAGAAAGCGTGTTTCAGACAGAAAGAGAGAGAGAAAGAGAAAGAGAGAGAGAGAGACAGAGAGACAGAGAGAGACAGAGAGAGAGAGAGAGAGAGAGAGAGAGAGAGAGAGAGAGAGAGAGAGAGAGAGAGAGAGAGAGAGAGAGAGAGAGAGAGAGAGAGAGAGAGAGAGACAGAGAGACAGAGAGATAGAGAGGGAGAGAGAAAGAGATAGAGAGACGGAGAGGTAGCGAAACGAATGACAGAGAGGTCCTTTTAGCAGAATTAAATATTGCTGCTGATTTTTGTGGCATTTCAGAGCAAGCGCTATGCAGCACAAACGCAAAAGCCTTATACTCTTATATCCTACGTTGGACAATTTCGTCAGCATTCATCCCACGCATCACCGCGGACGCAGGGAGTGAGTGAGTCAGAGTGACACGTCGTGGAACGAACGAAGCAGGGCAAGGAAGAAGAGATGAAGCAGGGGTTATTTTAACGTGCAGCTGGACACAAAGTGTGTAGTTGGGCAAGAGATTTGTACAGTTGAAAATCAGATCTTGTGCAGTTACTTTTTGCCTAATTGCGTGAACCGACGAGAAGTTATTGGTAAAAAGTTGGACACAAACATGATAGTAACAGGCTAACAGCCCAAAGTGAGCATCTATGAGGCGGTTTATTTGGGTGATATTTATGTTCAGGAAAAGAGCAGGCCTGTTGAAATTTGGCGTGAACTACAATTATTAGATTTGGTGATTACATGCAGTTTTCAAGTCAAGCATTAGACCGATACGGCGAAGGTCACCCGTGTGCATGAAGTAAGAGCGGGGAAAATGGGTGATGTAATCGAAGACAAGGTTCTGCTAAAAATCACACATAGGCTGCAGACAGAAAAATTTGCAGTAGGCTAAATGTATGGGCGGATGCATATTCAATGCCTGCTGTAGGTTGATATCCTGATAAGGTTGCAAAGGCTAAAGGGTAAAGGGTAAAGGGTTATCCTTCATACCATAATGACAACTTCTTGGCCATCGTAGTCTACTTTCTCCTGCTTTTGCCGCTTACTCTGACAAGCTGAAGCAGGAAGGGACGTAGACAGTCAGACGCATAAAGCAAAATAGTCTACTATAATATAACAACCCAAGTGTCTAACTGGAGACAGGCGGTGAGAAGAAAAGAATCAGGCAGACATCCAGACTGAGCTAGCCTTTCAGCCACACAGGCTATCCAATACATACATGTACATACATGATGTAGGATTGTAGGTCAATGCATACTTAAATTTCCTTCCAAATTCTCCATATATCCCCATATTACACACACCCTTTTTGAGTTTATGTGATCCCATCCAAAAATCACCATCCTCAGAATCTGAAAGATACACGTAGGCCTATGTTATTGAACTAGCATCTCGCACAGGGGTGTAGACTTAGATGGGATAGGATCGAGGAACGGAACCCGGAACTTGTGGTGGTGACGGAGTTGCTTATATCTTATATCCCCCAAATATTTCAGAAATATTATCACAAACATTATTATAGATTTCTACGGTGTTATCCACTGCTTGTCTACAATTATCAATTTTGATACAGATGACAACCCAAACTGCCACCCTTACGTTGTGTAAATTAAAAAAATTAAGATACAGGTAGGGGGAATTATTCAAGTCTTAAACACTTGAACATTAAAATGATGACTAAATTTGTCAAGGTGACAGCTTAAAATGCTATTACAACAGTGGGCAAATGACTTTTTTCAAACAATGGACGAGAAAAGAAAATTATGAGTAATTTTTTCAAATGACAGCTGTAAATGCCAGATTAACAGCGTGCAAATGAAAAATTAAACAATAAGAAGTAGACTCTCTAAACTCTAAAAACCATAGCTGTCAGCATTTAAAAGAGCAATTTTTTATTTGTTCAGATGACAGTTACAGTGTGGAAATTCAGAAATGTAAACAATAGGGAGGGGCATTTATTGAAGTCTCAAACCATGCCTTTTGGCGTGAAATTTGTGAGCAATTTTTTAAAGATCACAGTCTAAAAGTTTCCAATATTAGTTTCCATATTGTACAAAATATTTAAATAATGGGACGGGACACTTATTAAAGTCCTATACCATGACTATCAGCACTGAAATGATGAGCAACCTCGTTAAATTACAACACCAGTGCAGTGTGGAAATTAAACAAAATTCGAAAATGGGATAGGTACATGTACATCACCTTCCAAAACCCCTAGCCAGCTAGGTGCTCGTGCATGGAAAATTACTGCCCTTCGGTCGCTCGTTCGTTTCCACAAACCCAGGACCAAGTCTGCGGCTATGCTCACACACACATTCTGGTTCTCATGAATGAATGACACCAGAGCTTGTAGCATATAAAATTTCCAGCAGTCGTACCCTAAGCCAAGTCATGGTGCGGTAAAATATCATTTACATGTAGATCGGCGACGCGGCTCCTGGTTAAAACTGCTATTAGCCTAAACAGCACATATTCGTGTTGATGTGGGTGTCAGTATAGGCCTGTTGATCAATAATGACCATTTGGGAGGTTTGCTAATGATTTTTATCGGCCTTACATCGTATTTTGCAGTTAGTGGGTTTCGATTTTATACAAAATTTGAAATTAGCTCAAAGATTTTATTTCTTCTGGAAATATCTCATCTTGTCTGCTAGCTTTAGCTTTAGCAAAACAATACCATGTTGATCTTAATGGCCAGGGTTTCAGAGCAGAAAAGCAACATACATAGGCCTACTAGCGAAACTTTGAAAGTGTCCAGGAACATAGGACCATTTAACTGTATTACATGTACACTTAACAATCTTTCTGAGCTATTTCCAATTCCAGCAACAGCAGAGGATCTGTAAGGGATCTTTAAGGGATCTCTAGTCGATTAAGGATATTGAAAAGTCTGAACGTCTAAGAACGTCTAGCAGCTCTAGCTGATTTCATTCGTTAATTCATTTGGAGATTTTGCCATGATGAACTTTGAGTCAAACATTGTCATAACAATTGATTTTGATCTTTAATATGAATTTTTATAAAGTCGGAAAATCTTAATATTCAAACATCTAAAGCTCAAGTCGAAGGCCAAGCGCAAAGCACCAGCTTATTAACGAGCGCTCACCAAAAGCTGCTTCAGCTTTGGGGGAAAATCCCTGGTCAAGGACTTTCTTATGTCCAATCTCAAAATACGTCATTTATGTGCAGTTGAGAAAATTCCTTAAAATAACCCCTGAGATGAAGACAGGGCTGGAGGGACAAACGGATGGACGGACAGTGTCCGCCATCTTTCGCTCATTTTCAGCGATGAAAATGATGCTGCACGATGTCATCTTACAGTAACCGAAGCGAAATTGAGAATGCGTCAGACTCATGATGGCTATCTCACTTCTGCGTGTGCCGTGGGGTGTGTATGTGTGTGCGTGTGTGTGCATGTGTGCTTGTGTATGTGTATGTGTGCGAGTGTGTGTGTGTGTGTGTGTGTGTGCGTGTGTGTGCAAGCATGCGTGTCACGGTGTATTTATGCGTGCTTCACGGTGCTTGTATACGTTTTTGTGTGTTGTGACGTGGTATTAATAAATCTCCATCTCTCTCTCCATGCTGATCTCAAATGCCTTTTCATCTCTTTCCGATTCACAGTATATCGCCGTGTCCTTTCTGTCTCGGTCTGTATATAATAATATATAGTCTACATATATATATATATAGGCCTATACATATATTTATATATAAAAATGCCTTTCAGTATACATATAATATTATATCTGTTCCACTCTATATATAAGCTTTCTTAGCCCTTCTATATGTTTGTCCTTTCGTTTTGCTGCGTTCTCGTCGCCTATAGCTGTGCAGCGAGAACGGAGTGAGAAGGGAAAGAGAATGAGGAGACGGGCATGGGCGTCCGCAGGGGGGCGCAAGGGGGCGCATGTGCGCCCCCCTGGATTCTGCGCGTATTTGCAGAGGAATGTCGATTATTTGATTATTATAATTATTGCAACAAGTTTCCCGTCGGAAAACACTACATTCTCTAGGTAACTATTTAAAATTAACATAGGAAGCGTAAGATTAATGTAGGCCTACTATAGTGTACCGACCGTACAAATACATGTACAATACGCTCCACAAGTTGGACTATATAGGCTGCTTTGCGTAGGTGCATCACATTTGTGAAAATTCAGCATATATAGTTCTCTCTTGGTAATACAGAAATTCATATTGTCTAACCCGATACGGGAAATGAATTCATTCGTGTCCGCTAATAGCGAAGTAATTGGCATCATATGCCCTTTTAGCTGATCAATGCTATAGATAACAGATCCGCGGAAGAACCGCCTATACTATAGTGAGGATTATATATAATTATGTATATATAGTTATACATGTATAGGGCCTATATTATGCATTTGCATAAAATATAAGCTTATATAAGCATATTTGACACTGGCTGAAGTTGGCTACAGCGATAGTCTCCAAATAATCAGCTTCTTCCTTTAGATGCCAGCTGGCACATGTTCTGTCACACCTTCTAAACATACCCCCGCTAGATGAAAGAAGAATGCTAATCCATAATTTTATCTGAGTTGTCACAAGGTTCGTTAAACTGTAACTTCGTCTACTACACGTTGTGAGTCAGTCGGGCAATATATCACAGGGACGGAGGAGACGAAATAATTATAGGAAACCTTCGTATAACTGCGAGGGTCGACTGCATCGAGGGTAGAAGAAACTTGATAGCCCTATGAACGGAACAGATAGTCGTTTGTTTTTCGCTCGGACAGGTGTTCGGTTGTTGGCCACTTTAAGGACGAAAAGGGACGAACATTTCTGTTGCATTCAAACCTGTTTCTTTCATGGTATGATGCATAATTGCGTATGCTCTGTTGAAACTGAGCGCTGAAGGAAGTCTATATACACTGTGTCCGGATGAAAAGTAGTACACAACGAAAAGGGTCATAACCCGGTCAAAACTTTTAGGATTTGTCTGAAATTTTTAATACAGCAACAATAACCATATCTACACGAGATTCCGAAGTCGTTTGAAAATATTCGCGAGTTTGCCAAATTTATGAGCGTTTGAAATGAAGCACCAAAAACTGGAACTTTCCAACATGGGAAACCTGAAACGAAGTGAAATTTAGCTATATATGGTGCTCAAAATGTCCTTATTGTTCATGGACACACGACCGTAGACGCAGACGCTACTGTTTGATGGTCCGGTCGATGATCACTTCGTCAAAAATCTGCCACCCTTCAATCAGACGCGCCCTACGCCTTACGGTTATCGATGTCATGAATCCGCGTGATCGAAAAACGCGCTTCTCCAGTAAATGTACCTGGTACTCCGGATCGAGGTCTGGACTGCTGGGCGGCCACAGCTGCGGGTACGAAGCCGAGTGTCTCCCGTGACAACAACTACGCCTACGGTCGTGTGTTCGTGAACAAGAAGAACATTTTGAACACCATATAGGTGAATTTCACTTCCTTACAGATTTTCCATGTTGGAAAGTTCAATTTTTTGGTGCTCCATTTTAAACGCTCATAAATTTGGCAAACTCGCGAATATTTGCAAACGACTTTGGAATCTCGTGTAGATATGGTCACTGTTGCTGTGTTTAAAATTTCAGACAAATCCTAAAAGTTTTGACCGGGTTATGACACTTTTAGTTGTGTACTACTTTTCATCCGGACACAGTGTATATAGCCGTTTAACGTGTGTCGTTTTACTGTCCACGAACGAAACCGATTCCGCCGTCGACTGGGAAGGTAGGTTTACTCGTATTAGGCCTAGGCCTACTTTGAGGGAGGGACGTAGAGGAAGGGAATCTTTGCGCAAACTTTTTATTCAAGTTGGAAGCTCGTTTAGTAGGCCCATGCAATATTTTAAAATAAATAATAACATAGGGCCTAAGCTTCTTTTATCTTAGAAAAAATAAAATATTAGGCCCTTGCATCTTTTTCACTGATTGCGGTTTGTCACTCGAATGTTTCTGATGCAATAATAATAAAAGAAGATATAGGCCTACGACGTAAAAGCTCAGTATGTTATAGGGCTACCTATACAATGAAATTGATAGGCTGCCTGTTTAACTCCATATTGACGTAGGCTATTTGACACATTGCTTAGTCCCTGGGTCAACCATTTAAAAGTTTGCGCCCCCCTAAAAAAAATTCTGCGGACGCCCATGGAGACGGGTGATGAAGAGAAGACAAAAGAAGAGAAGGAAGGAGAAGAAGGAGAAGAAAGGAGAAGGAAGGAGAAGAAAGGAGAAGAAAGAAGAAGAAAGGAGAAGAAATGAGAAGAAAGGGTGGATATGAATGATACGAAGGCAGAAGAGATAGCGGACCTTGGGATTTATGGACGCTTCCGGTTGTGCATTGCTGGAGATATGAAGAGCGGCGGAGAAGTCCATAAAAGCGGAATGCTGCACGGCTGTAGATTATCGTTAATTCGACGGATATAGTCATGGAATGCGGAGATATAGGATGACGTCATCGCTGATTCCAAAAGAGATTGAAATCTGATGGAAGTTGAGAGAGATTGATGAACGTGGAAAAACTAGGAAGAAGGTCGTGATGATAGAAATGAATTCGAAGAGATAGTGGAGGAGAAAGGTGGTCATAAGGAAGATAAGGAAGATGAAAGAGATGAGGAAGAGGAGAGGAAGAAGAGGATGAGGAAAAAGAAGAGGATGAGGAGGAGTAAGAGGAGGAGAAAGATGAGGAGCAAGTACACGAATAAGAACAAGAACAATTTGAAAAAGAAGAACAAGTAGAAAGGAAGGAGAAGATAAGAGGAGAGAAAGAAGAAGAAGAAAAAGAAGAAGAAAAGAAAACAGGAAGAAAAGGAAGTAAAGAAAGAAGAAAAGAAAAAGAAAATGTTGTAAAGGAAGAAGAAGAGGAGAGAAAAAAGAAAAACGGAAGGAGAAAACGGAAGAAGAGGAGGAAGAGGGTGAGGAAAAGAAAAACGGAAGGAAAAACGGAAGAAGAGGAGGAAGAGGAGGAAGAGGGTGAGGAAGAAGAATTACTTTCAAATTAGACGAAACGACGAATGATTAAAGACGAAATGTCACTTTGAAAGCTGAAGAAATAGACCGAGAGAAAAGGTAGAAGAAGATAGTCATGTGAACAGCATGCAGCAGAAGAAGAAGATGGTTATTATGTGAACATCTGTCTGCTTACCATTCGAAGCCAAACATTCGACTTCATTATCTGATTCTTCTCATCCTAGAACATTGAAGAAATCATTAATTTTTTATCATGCAATTAGTTTTAAATCAAACAACTAATTGCACTTGTCAATTTGTCAATTTGGTCTACTCTGTCGAGATAGTGTCATATTCTGATATCTAGGCTGGCCATGAGAAGTCTTGAATGAATAGAAGAAGTAGAAAATGGTGACGGAAAAAAGAGTTGCGAATGGAGGAAAAGATGGAAGGAGGATGAGAGGAAGATTTGATGGGAGAAGGAGGTGGAAGAAATGTAGAAGACAAGAGAGGATGATTCTATTTTGCTAAATTTACTCCAGTAAATGATTCCAACATACCTTTTATAATCACCTATCACGCAACAAACTGTTAAATTTCACAGATCAGAAGGAACATGTTGAATAATGAAGTGCTAAGAGTATGCTTTAAAGGAATCTTTTAGGCCCACTCTTAAAATCGTTTATTCTTATATCCTCAGACTTTCTCTTTAAAGATCTAAAATAGAGGCCCACAACTACTGCAGCTTGAAAACATGCAGGTTTATTTGAATTAAAGTCCACATTGAATTTATAATTACGCACTCTAAAGTACATAGTTATGTGCTCATCTATATACTAAAAACTTAGCACCGGGATGGGTTAGCACCTGTTAATGCCACGCAATCTGGTGCAAAATCTTCATCATTTCTTTTAGTCTGGTCAGATAGCCGCGCATAATTAGGTCTATGCCTACTTTATCACGGCACGCAGTTTCTGGGCGTTTCTCTACTTTAAGAAATATTGTTCATTCCTCATAATATGATCAGCAATTTAAGGAAGCGTAATAAATGTGTTACCCGATTCCAAGGTTCCACAATACTTTGGCTAAAAGAGAATTGTTTTCTAATGTGTATGAGTCGCACACGCATGTGTAGCCTACACAGTTTCAGATTCTATATCCTCTCAGATGTCCGGTTGTTGCCTGCTAGAAGAAAGGTTTTCGTCTATATTTTCGGTATCATGACAATTTTTGCAGGTCGTAATAAGATTTCCCCTCATTCTTCTTCCTTCCAACAAAACAATATTTAGCTGTTGAGGCCTTTCTTCGTGTGAAATATACGGCATCATTGTAAAGCATCTCATGGGTCTATAGCGGCTCTCTTCTGCATTTTCTCCATCATGCAATTTTCCATCATTCCCTCGTGGTCTCGTCATGATCTGTGGCCCTCTAGCGTCAACCAAAACCTAAATAACTGTGTGATCGTCAAAATCCATTTGCATTCTGAGTGGCTCTGTGAATTTAGGCTGACAAGTCGGTGTCCCTCCCCACCCCTACCCCTCCCCCATGCAAGCAATCTCCGTCAGTGAACTTGGCAGTCAGCACCCTGGGGATTAATGCCATGCCAGACGTAGGCCTACGTAAAGCCTTGACACATGCAGCCGCTGACAAAAGGAGGAAGATGGTGAGGAGAAAGAGGGCAGAAGAGTAGAGGAAGAGAGAAAGGCCTATTATGAAATTACAGACTGATAAAAGGAGGAAGATGGTGAGGAGAAAGAGGGCAGAAGAGTAGAGGAAGAGAGAAAGACCTATTATGAAATTACAGACTGATAAAAGGAGGAAGATGGTGAGGAGAAAGAGGGCAGAAGAGTAGAGGAAGAGAGAAAGACCTATTATGAAATTACAGACAATTCTTTTTTTCTCGCGTGGTTTAGGTCAAGTCAAGACAAACGCCTTGAGCGAGGTTTTCGACATTTTAAGATGTTGCCCAGTTCAGTCCGATTCAACATTTGTATATATAATTATATAGACAAAGGTCATACAGTGGGTGCAATTATGAAAGTGTTCCTGGCTTTTAGCGCTGATAGGAAATTCAATTATAAGCAAATCATAATAAATTGCCAATCTATTTTTTTCATAGCCAGACAACTGGTAAACAGAAATCTTTCTGATCTTTACTGAAGTCGTCTTTGTGCGTCAACAGAAACATCTCTAAAGGATTCGTTGCTTTATTGTCCATCTGGATATTGCGTTTCCTCTGAGTAAGAAGACCTCTGCAGGACACTCAAATACGCAATATTGCTTTGTTTCATTCGAAATTTCCATACCGCATGAGTCTATATGTACTATGTCCACAAACAGACCTGAAATAAGGGCCTATATATATTATATAGCCTACCTGCTGCGGTTTTTTTGCAAGGTCTTTCCTGCTGTTATTTGTATGTGAGGCGACTTGTAATGGCATCGCTGTTTTACGGCGCCATAAAAATTGTTGTTATTATATTATAGGCCTATAGTGTTCTTTGAGTCTCTCGGAATTTCTATAACCTAATGCCCAGCAGACGACCGATAAAAGGTCACCGCCTTCATCCTTGCAGGATTATTATCAGCCAACCATGAGTAACTGTTAGCATATTTATTATCATTTATTATGTTTGCTTACAGGCCTATTATTTTATGGGAGAATTCTGGCTTTATTCAGCCAACACATCGGGACAGCCAAGGCCGTAGCTAGGGGGGTGTTTTGGGTGTTTGAACACCCCCCCCCCCGAAATGGGAAGTGCCAAAAACATTTAATGCATTTACGAGTACATGATGTAAAAAGCATGAAATAAAACCATGAAAACACCCCCCAAAATGGAAAATGGTAAAAAAAATAATTAACTAATTGGTCATATTTTGTGAAAATTTCGGTGGATGACCAAAAAAGTCATCAGTTTTTTAGGAAGGGAAATTGACACCCTTTTTTGAAGATTTTGGACGGATGACTAAAAAAGAAAGTCATCAGTTTTTTGGGAAGGGAAATTGATACCCCTTTTTTGAAGATTTCGGACGGATGACTAAAAAAAGGTCATTAGGTTTCGGGAAGGGAAATTTGTGAAACACCCCCCGAAAAAAATAATTCCTGGCTACGGCTTTGGGGACAGCATTTATTAAGAGACATCTAAGAGAAAGTTGACGATCGATGTAAAGAGTCGGAGATAATGCGAATCAAACGTACGACAATAAAAAAAACGATTTGTGGGTTTTTACTGATCGACCACCTGCATGGGATCTTCAAGTCGACAGAGTCACTGCGAATAAGACTTTATTTACAAACGTGAGCGACACCTATAGATACCGCACATACTATTACTATTATGCCTTTATATAGTCAGGCTCAAGTCGCTTGACTGGCGTTGTCGGGCCATCTAATGGTAATCGTGATCGTAATCCCCACATTTCTAAAGCACCACTCAAAAGTCAAGAGCAGGGCACCAGTTTAATCACGAGCGCTGTGTGTCTATATAAAGTAGGCTATATAAAGTCATCGGTTGGTCGATCGGTTGGGTTCCGCGCAATATACTATAGGATCCGGTGTTGGTGGTCGGAATGGGTTTGGCTAAATTGCAATCGTAATGTATGGCGCCGTTTCAAGGAACACTTCTTGTGTGATTGCCTGAAATTTGTGACCTCCAACGCCTCCACCGAAGCCGGAAAATTACTCGAGACCATTACACGGATGAAATCACATTTCACTGTCAACGTTCATGCATAAATCCTTACGTATTTGAAAGAAAAGATACAGAAAAACTTGCAGAGAATCATGCGCGAAGCCACGGAAAGAGAGAGAGAAGCAAGAGAATCAGAGACAAATCAAATCAAATTTTTTCCTTCCATCTTTCCATTTGACACAAAGACTAACACCAACCGATATCAGACACAAAACAATCTTATTGTCTACGGTTCATTTACTTCAAGATTCTAGTCGCAGTAACATTGCAAGTCTATCAGCCAGTCCGCCAGCCAGTCAGTCCGCCAGTCAGTCAGTCAATCAGTCCGCCAGTCAGTCCGCCAGTCAGTCAGTCGCTTGTTCGTTCGTTCGCTCACAGGCAGATGAAAATGAAGCAACGAAACTGAGAATGAAGTGCGGATGAATGGAACCTACCACGTTGATGAGCTGTATCATAGCCATACCGAACTTGACGGTCACCGTGTCCGTCAGGTTGCGCACTGGTCTGATCAGAGGGTTGTAGCCGTCCTCAAGGAACAGCTTGTGCACCAGACGAACCTCGTCGTCGCTGCCCAGACCTGTCAATCACAGCATCATTAGCTGACATGTCAATCATCTTAGCTAATTGACCATTATAAGAATACAGTTCATAAATTTGTGACCGGTTTAAAAATCCTAATCTCTCTGATGACGTTGGTTGTGCTCGTGCACAGAAAACTACTCTGGTAAATTTCCGAGAACAGGCGCTATATAAATGTCTAGTTGCATTTAATTAAAGTCGGTGAGTGGGAGTGTGTAGGAGTCGACGTCTGGCATTCAACCAACCGACCGACTGTTTACGAACACTTTTAATGATGGTGGCACCTGTTTGATCTATGCCCCAACAGCAGCAGCGGCGGCAGCAGCAGCAGCAGCAGCAGCAGCAGCAGCAGCGGCGGCAGCAGCAGCAGCAGCAGCAGCAGCAGCAGCAGCAGTAGTCACACTGTGACGTAGACAATGATAAGGACAACGAAAGCAAACTCTAGTACCATAGTACAAATACACGTCCAAACACGTAGCCTAATAACATATAAAACTTTAATATGCACGTTGATCTGACAGCGATATATTAGATCCTTTCTCTGACTTGACCATTCATCAGTTCATCTCTCGCACAAGTTCTTTGTTCTTTACAACAAGACGTTTTTGTTCCTCTGTGCGTTAAGCATCAATCAAACATCACAAGAAATCTAAGACATGAGAACGACAAAAGAAATCTAAGACATGAGAAAGACAAAAGGGGAGGAAGACATTTTGCTGTTCAGTCAGTGCTTAAAGTGTAAAAAAGAAGTGCCAGGACGCTGTATTGTATACGGAGACTTAATTCGGTCTTGTTGGCGGTTGGCGGGACTTTACCGATCCCGCCGCTAAAAAAAGTTGATGACTTTTTTTAGTCATCCTAAATTTTCGGACAAAACAGGAAAAAGATACCGATTCAGCCGCCAAAAAAGTTGATGACCTTTTTTTTAGTCATCCGCCAAAATTTTTGGGGAAAACAGGTAAAAGGGACCTTTTCCGTGGAAAAGATACCAATTCAACCGTCATGGACGGCCATCCGCGTAACTGCAGGGGCGCCGTCCCTGCAGTCATGGACGACCTGGCAGTGCTGACCGAATAAGTCATAGGACGGCGTCCCGCCTCGAAAATAAGTGCCGGGACGCCGTCCATGACCGTCCCGGCACACTTTAAGCCCTGTGTTCAGTCATCGGTTGACCTCTTGACTCGCCCTCCACGCCCGGTCAGTAATTGCAACAGTTATTAGCTACAAGAGTTGCCAAATAGGCCTACAAAGCTGTTAATTGCAAAGCTTACTGGTTTTAAAAGGTGACTAGAATAAAAGCCAGGGTCGGATTAAGGCATGTTCAACATGTTCGGCTGAGCAGGGAGTCCCCACACGTCTAACGTTTAACACTGAATGATAGACTTAGTTTCAGGCTAAATTAAGTCATTAACACTAATCATCATTTTCTGTAACATCTGTAACACTCAGTTGTCTCTCAGCTAGATGGAGTTATTGCCATGGGGGTAATTGTCCGGGGGTTATTGGCACAGAGGTAATTGTCCGGGGTTATTGGCACGGGGGTAGTTGCGGGGATTATTGTCCGGGGGTTATTGGTACCGGGGGTAGTTGTCGGGGAGGGTAATTGTCCAGGGTAATTGTCCGGGGGTAATTGTCCTAGAAGCTAGAACCGTAATTATGTATAAAATGGTCCTGGGCACGACGCTAAACTGCATCCATCCTCTGCCACAGGGAACCAGCAACTTCCCTGTGCCGGTCCTAAACCCGGATAAAATGAGGAAGGTTTGCCAGATGGGTGGAGATACACTGGCAGTAAAAGACCAAGACCATTGAAATCCGCAAAAACCACGGCACAAGTGACATAGCGACCCAGATGCTTCAAGGTGTCATGATGTGGAGCTGACATGCACAGGCCGGTCAGGACAGACCAGTGGAGAGAGTCGAAGGGAGAGAGCGTGGGACACATACGGGCATTGACCCAGGTTGTCCTTCGTGCCTCTCTCCCAATATTCTCTTCATCAGACAAGGTGGTCTAGCTGCTCCAAGATGTTAATGGTATGGACCTGCAGACCGGACCGGTTGAAGATGGGCAGCATGATGCGAGACAGACTCAGGCAGAGAGTGGCGCCGTACACCTAGGCCTACGGGCGTTTAGCCCAAGGATTTCGATGATGATGATGATGATGATGATGAATTGTCCTAGAAGCTAGAACCGTAATTATGTATAAAATTATATATAATGACGAACATGGGTGCCCGTACATAGGGGCAAGTGGGGGCACTTGCCCCCTGGAAAATTGACTCCTTTTTCAGCTACTGTATTTGTGGATTTTAACCGATTTCTTCGAACTAAGGCACTAATGATGGAAATAATACACAAAATGAAATTTAGAAATTAACATTTAGAAATCTCTATGAAAACAACCATGTTCTTAATTTTTAAATTTCTTAAATTTGCAGGCTCTTGCTAAAACAATTCAGACGCGAATATTGTTTTACACCCCCTCCCTGCGAAAATTTCTGCTGGCGCCCATGATGACGAAGCACCAATCGATTACGCACGACTATTGTCTTGCACGGACTTGCTCGAATTCCTCACACAACATTAATGTTACTCGTGGGAAATTCGAAACTGTAAAATCCTCTTTACTCCAACTAATCGACAAAGTGCCACACTTTCCTATTTATCTTCCCTTGTGAGTGTACACTGTACAAGGCATCGGTGTCTCTTTATCGGTTGATCTGCGTGCAGCCGCACTGCAGCGTGTGTGTCGCTATGCGAATTGATGTCTAAATTGAAGTTGTATTGATTTAAACAGTGTCTTATTATTAATATTCTCTTTATTAACAATCCGGTTGACACACCGCAACCGGTTACAATGTACACTTATGCAATTTAAACAATTCACAAGAACGAAGATCACAGAATACACAAATCTTAACTATACCAACTGAACAGACAGCTTTGTAATTACACGGCGCTAATAGCAGCCTACAAAGCAAATCCGCCCAACGGGGGTTCGAACTCACTACCTCTCGCTCTCTTGGCCAGCGTGTTAACCACTACTCTACCGGGCCCCCCAATTGAACTATTGAACTAGCTGGGGTACCCGGCGTTACCCGGGAAATTTAGGATACGACCCGCTCCCGGCCACAACCACACCACACTCCACAACATTCCTCCCCCACCCCACAACACCCCACCACACACCGACCTCCACCGATACGCCACCCGTGAAATTTGGGTTTTCGGGAAAATTTCCCCACCCCCACTCCCAATCCCATATACCCCACCCTCCCCACCCTCTCCCCAACCCCACCCCACTCCCCACCCTCCCCACCCCTCCCCTCCCAACCCCACACCCGCTCCCACACACTCCCCACCCCACTTCCTCCCAGCCCACCACCCCACCCCCCACCCGCCACACCCACCCCACCCCATTCATTCATTCATTCAAGTATTTTTATAGCGCCTCTTCAAGAAAACTACTCAGAGGCGCTCCCGACTTTAAGATATTATGGTTGCTGCTTGGTCATTTTTCCACCTATACTTGAAAATTTATGGAAAATATGGGACGCCTTGTATTGCAGCGGAGTTTTATTGTTCCCTTAGGGATAAACATTCGATACTAAGAAGCATGCTTTAGGGCGGACTGTATTACTGTATTGTGACTGTATATGATTAATAAAGGACTGAAATGA
>CATKHU010000140.1:30000-40000 GCA_949752735.1 Lumbricus terrestris
AGATACTGTTTCTGGTGTGGTCAAAAGAATCTTCAATCGCAATTGACAAACCAGGGCTGTTTTAAAGGAATTTTTAGAGCTGCACAACTCCTTCTTTTCTTTCTCATCGTCCAGGGTAAATTACTTCAAATCGGAGGACAACGACCTTTTTTGATATAGTTTTAACTGTACACAAGTGCTTCTTCAACTGAACATTTCGTGTACAACCGCACGTTAAAAAAGCCCTGTGACAAACTGGGGTAAAAATCAAGAATTTCGTTCTCATAAATTATAGGTATCGTAGAAAGACAATTGCTCTGTTGTCAGATGGCTGCAGTTGCCACAAGTAACCGCAGCCGAACGTGAAAGCTCCATTAGAGGCTCCATTTGTGCAGATTGTGCTTCTATACAGGGTGCGGCCAAAAATAAAAACCCATTACGAAAATCGCGATTTCTCAAAAACCGCTGAATATTTTGTTATAAAACTTTGCCAGTCTATTTGACACATATCTATCTACAACTTGGCTAAATATAATGAAATTCGATTCATGAACACCAAAATGGTGCAACCCTGAAGTGAAACAATGTTATTTTCATTTCAACAGACATTTAGTGACAGCAATAGCAGCAATAAGTAACAAAGTAGCGACGCAAACAGAAATGTAACAAAGCGCAAGGTTACTTATTGACAGGGCTTAAAGTGTGGCTGGATGGTCATGGACGGCGTCCATGCACTTATTTCAAAATCTGAACGCCGTCCAGCCACTTATTGGCCAGCAATGACTGGAAAGGTAAGGGGCGTCCAGGCACTTCTTTCGGAAAGATAAAGGGCGTCCAGGCACTTCTTTTTTCACACTTTAAGCACTGCTTATTGTTATCGACAAGATTAGGCCAAACTGTTAAGTTTTGTGCAATGAATGTTCGAAGTGACCACCGTTTGCTTTTACACAAGCTTGCAGACGTTTTCGAAGGCCCAGAACAGACTTCTGAATGGTCTCAAGTGGCAAGTCATTCCAGATGATTTGCAGCGTAGTTTTCAGTTAAGAAAATGTTCTTTGGCTTTGTGGGAAGTTTGTTGTAAGTCTCAAGCATTGCACCCCAGACAGCATAGTCGAGTGGGTTCATATCTGGGGAATTTGGCGGCCATGAATCCTTGTCGATGAAGTCCGAACAGTGACTTGTTAACCAATCTTGGGCCAGCTTGGCGCCGTGAGCGGGCCCTCCATCTTGCTGAAAAGTGAACTGATTTCCCAAGACAGTGTGACAGTCATCGACAAGCTTAGGCAAAAGATTCTCCACGTAGTACTTAGCATTGACTTTGGCCTTCTCGTCAATGAAATGCAAGCGTCCTTTGCCATCATAGCTGATACCTGCAGAAACCATAATGTTGGGAGAGAACTTGGCTCTCTCGACCAACAGGCGGGTTGGATGGATATCGACTTTTTCTTCTACGCCTAGACGCGGTTGTTTTGAGTATTAATGGGTGGATTGATGTAAAAGATCTTTTCATCGGTGAAGAAAACCTTATTATGGCACACTACAGGCTACTTTATGTAAAATTATGATTTCCTATTTCGTGAATGCCGTGTTAAATTGAAAAAATGCAGTTCTTTCTTCTGCCTGATGTCATGATCACAAATATAAAGATACTGACACAAAATTTTCAAATAATATGCAGAAATATGTTACGAACAAGAATGAAAATATTTGTAAGAAAATATTCAGCGGTTTTCGAGAAATCGCAATTTTCGTAATGGGTTATTTTTTTTGGCCGCACCCTGTATACTGTACGTCCTCCATCTTCTCGAGGCAGTGAACACAATGTCTTGCATCAGCTGACCTGTGCCGTACATAAGATGGCTTATGGCTTATGTAGTGCATTTCGATGAGTGGTTCCGATCGACAGAGATATTATCCAGCAATATATGCTGCTCCGAACTCTGGTCTGCTGGAGCCATGACTGAACCAGCGTCTCATGATGCGGGAGCTATAGCAACAAATCTGCCTCAAATCGTTGTTCAGATGTGGAATCTCTGGATGTATTCATTGCCTCTGAACATTCATGGTGAGAAATGGGTTTATACATGTCTGCGCATGTCCTTGTTTCATGTAAAGTGCAGGTGTTCATTGTGCCCATTAATTATGTCAACTGATCTAATCTCATATCAGCCTATAGTATAAAAGCACAGAATCATTCTCTTTTTGCAATTATTTACGTAGTTTTCTACACTCATCCTAAGATGGTTTCAATTGTTATGGACATAAACAATTTTAGGTAACCTCTAATTAGGCTATGTTTCATTAATTTTGTTGAACTACTTTCTGTAGGCCTACCTGATAGCGGTGTGTCTATCTGACTCCATCAGTTTTGTTGCCAATTAAGCGAATATAATAAAAATCTCCACATCTTCTGCTACATGTATTTTCCCATGCAATTGTATAATGGCTGGTTGAATATGAAGTCATATTCGTCTGTTCTGCATGTTTTAAGCTTATAATCCGGTTAGCGGGTTTCAAAGTCACAAATAAGCACAACGACCGGCTAAACCTGGAGGCCCCTTACAAACAAATCGGGGGTGAGGGGTCGGATCCTAGCGCCGGTGACACGAAACGGAGTATCCCCCCTGAAAGCTATCCGGGAGGATGAATTAATCTACCCCCCGGATGGAATTAACCGGTTTATACTATCCGGGGGGATAAATCATTCTATCCCCTTTTTTAAAAAATGCGCATAATAAAAAAATGTATGCTGTAATCAAAATCTAAAGTGACTCTAATTGTTTTAAGTGACCTAAGCAATGCTCAGATAAAGGCAACTCGAATTTATTTAGTGACTCTGAGTGTTCTCAAGTGTTTTAAATGTTTTAAGTGCTCTAAAAACAGGGTAAAACAAATTATCTAGTAGGAATAAACATACCTGTTAGTGTCATTGTTCAAAACAAAGCAGATGAAAATTTATTTGCAGAAAAAAATACACGCGGAAGCGGTTTTTTCGACTTTTTTAAATTTGGGGGATACAATTAATACGGGGGATACTCTATTTCGTGACACCGGCACTCTGTCGAACTAAGGTCTGAAGTTGTACAGTTTGAATCCCATAGGTCAACCATGCATTTCAGTCATAAAAGGTCACTATAATATGCAACAAAATTTGTCCGAGACTCAGTAAAACCTTGTGAAACGAAACATAAATGAAGCACGCATGCAGACACTGCAGCGAGCATAATATAAAAGTCCAATTTTGTGTGCAGAACTGCCGACTATGTATACATGTATGCATGTAAACATCCTTCGTTCTGTGTTTAGATAAACCTATTCGACGACGAAATGACCGACAGACGACAGTCAACGACGAACGTCGCTCGGCTCTACATGTATAATTTTAGCGAAAGAACTCGTCTGCCAAAGCTCACAAATTAAAAGTCGTTAATCTGCAGACTTATATTGGGCTGTCTCTCTCAAAGTTAGCTTCGTATACACTCCTAATACTGACTTTCTAATATATAGCATATATAGCATATAATCCATATATATGTGTGTGCTGTGGTGTGATTGTATGTCTTTCTGTATATTATTGACTCATATAATGTATATGTGTATCGTTAGGCCGCCCACATAAGACCACGTGTATCTTTCCTCTGCCTCAAAACAACTCTAATTCTTTAATTATATTCGTTTTATTGAGTTCTTGCAGCCAGTTACAAATAAGAAATAATACAGAAAAATCATAATAATTCAATCAAATGGGTGGAAGTCAGAAAGAGGGGCAATGATCGAGTATCTGTAAAGTACTCGAGAAATGTAATTCATTTCGCCCTTAATCGGTAGATCAAAACTGTGAGGACGAGGACGAAGATTATAAGGCCTGTCTCTGCAGAGTCTTTCGCAATGGGAGGAGCGCCTCTGATGCATAGATGCAATACAAAAACAGCAGTGATGAAGGAGGGAGAGTGAAGCAAACAGAGAGAGACAGAGAGAGAGAGAGAGAGAGAGAGAGAGAGAGAGAGAGAGAGAGAGAGAGAGAGAGACAGACAGAGAGACAGAGAGAGACAGAGAGAGACAGAGAGAGACAGAGAGAGACAGAGAGAGAGACAGAGAGACAGAGACAGAGAGAGACAGAGAGAGACAGAGAGAGAGACAGAGAGAGAGACAGAGAGAGAGAGAGAGAGAGAGAGAGAGAGAGAGAGAGAGAGAGAGAGAGAGAGAGACAGAGACAGAGACAGAGACAGAGACAGAGACAGAGACAGAGACAGAGACAGAGACAGAGACAGAGACAGAGACAGAGACAGAGACAGAGACAGAGACAGAGACAGAGACAGAGAGATGCAAGGAATGCCAAAGATAGACTGGAGCGGACAGGAAAACATACACACGGAGAGAGTAAGGAGCGACTCTGACAGTATACGTCATGATTATAGGAAACGACTAATCATGGTTTGCATTCCATGGTCAGGACAGCGGGAAGGGAAGGCAGCGCTGAGCAGACGGCTATACGTTATGCCTTAGAAGGCTTAGATTGGCCATTCTTAAAAGCCGACCCTTGAATTCAACGCATTACGAATATTCGGTAAATTATTTTTAAAAATAATGGCAGTAGGAGTGGGCTAAGCATAGCATAGAATAGAATCCCGAATTTCGACCAGGGAACCGAATAGGCTAATGAGGAGAGATGGGGAGGGAGCCAAATGATTAAGATGGAGCCTGAAGTCAAGGTTCAAGTGAACGGTCAAGAATTATATAGCTAAACGCGAAGGATATAATCTATAGTAGTCATAGGACGACAGTATGGCGGAAGTCGCTGGAACTACTTTCGACTCAGCCTCATCCGTTGATCTGACCGGATCACACGAATCAGAACTACTTCTTTACATCCCCTATATGCATGTACAAATTTATGCACATGTACTATTAGACTCTAGAAGCATGCAATGATACACACTGTATACAGGGTGCGCCCAAAAAAGTAATCCCCTACGGTATTTTGCCCATATCTTGGCCAAACATACGAATTTTTAAATGAAACTTTACAGTCTTAAAGACACTTCATATTTACGCACAATGGTCAAATTACAAACAAATAATTCAAACAAAACAAAAGTTATAGCACTTTTAGTGAGGCCACCCACCGTTTTTGACGATTCAAAAATCGACACGCAATTTGTTTTAGGTTTTTTGCTAATATCATGGCCAGTAGTAAGAGTTTCAAAATGAATCTTTACAGGTTTAAAGACAATTCATATTTACACATGATGGCCAGATTTCATCAAAATATTTCAAAACAACAAAAGTTGTACCACTTTTAGTGAGGCCACCCACTGTTTTTGACGATTAAAAAACGTAACGCAGCAAAAAGTAACAAAACGTGATTTTATCAAGTCATATCTCAAATAACTGTTTGGAACTGAACTTGATAGGGATTCACAACTTGTGTTCAATGTGCTCACCACCAGTGACAAAACTTCTTTTGAGTCTCTTTGCAAAATTCTTGATGGACCTGTTGATTAATCTGACAGATTTCTTATTTGCCAATTTGATTGTCATCTTGCTAAGTGACTTCTCAGTGACGTGCAGCTACGCTGATGCCCTGTTCCTTTTTTAAATAGTAATAATAATGATCATCTGGCATTATCAAAGCCTATTTGATAATTTTTTGAGATGAGACTTAATAAAATCGTGTTTTTGCTACTTTTTGCTGCGTTACGTCTTTGAATCGTCAAAAAACGGTGGGTGGCCTCACTAAAAGTGCCATAACTTTTATTCTGTTTGAAATATTTTGTTGAAATCTGGCCATCATGTGTAGATATGAATTGTCTTTCAGCCAGTAAAATTTCATTTCGAAATTCTTACTTCCGGCCAAGATATTGACCAGAATAATTAAATTGGTTTTTTGTTACCTTTTGTTGCATCGCGTTTTTGAATCGTCAAAAAACGGTGGGTGGCCTCACTAAAAGTGATATAACTTTTGTTCTGCTTGAAATATTTTTTTGAAATTTGACCATTGTACGTAAATATGAATTGCCTTTAAGACTGTAAGGTTTCATTTAAAAATTCGTATGTTTGGCCAAGATATGGGCTGAAAACCGTAGAGGATTATTTTTGGCGCACCCTGTATATAGGCTAGAGAGCAATGGTCTGGACGCCTAGGAATAGATAGATAGATAAATAAATAAATAAATAAATGCTTTAGTTACATGTAGGCCCATGCTGTCGCCATATACTGTCGCTTAGACCGATCTCAAGGCGCCTCTATACATACATATAGGCTACGTCTGCAGAATGCTGTATGGTTTGCACGCGGATGGTGGCTTATTTAAGATATTATTTGAATACAGGGTGGCTCAAAAAAAAACGTACCACCGGGGAAAATGCGATATCTTCGCAGCCGATTGGTGTTTTTCTGCGAAAATTTCACAATTTGAAGGGGAATGAATATACAACAATCCCTGAAAGTTTCATTTGAAACTTTTCATGTTTGCAAAAGTTACAGCTGTTCAAACTTAAAATTTCGTTTTTTCAATTATCCGGAGAATCATGCTCCAATACAAGTGATTTCATTAGGATGTTTGGCAAATTACAACACACACACATTGATGATGATGTCATACGACCTCACTATGAGCTGTAAAGAAGCTGTTTATGAAGCAATCTGCTGGTATTTGGTGATATTTTATAGATTAAGGTCTCAATTGGTGAACCCAAACAATGAACGTCATGGGCAAAGTTTCTGCAAAAGATCAAATGGGAACTCGGACTTTGCATGAACAGAGACTGAGACATCGCGTGATCATAGCAAAATACCCAGTGAAAAGTGGAGCCTGAGCACATTGAAGACTATCTGCAAACGTGTTTATGTAACGAAGATCAGATGTCAGAAGAGAGGCAGGAAGTGGTCGCTTGATCTGACGGAAAAAGCGCGATTTTCACGAAATTCGCTTGGTAATCGAAAGGTCAAGTTTGCAAAGCAAATCGTGGTTTCGGCATCAGATATGCCGGCGTGTGTTGCGGCTGCAAGAAAAGACTGCAATTAATCCCATTCAGTAGGTTAGATGTCAAACTCATCATTGAACTCGCTTACCCAGACTCATTGAAGACCAGGTATGCTCTAACATCTGGTTTTATTATGCAGCAGGACAGTGCGCCTGCTTGCTCGCACGGCAAGGTTGATTATGATGGCGCTACCTTATTGACATCAACTGAAGTAAATGCATTGGCAAAGATGACTAACAAACTCGACCTCAGCCCTCTTGATTATCACGTCTGGGGAGCTATGCTGGAACGCTGCAAGACATTTAATCCCAAGTTGGAGAACATTGGCCAGCTGAAGCAAGTCTTGCTGCTAATGTGGGGTCCGTTGCCGCAGGACCCGACCAACAAGGCCATACTAAGCTTCACAAAAAGAATTTGAGCTTGTGTTAAGGCAGAGAGTGGACACTCTCATTATACCTTACAATAAACTGCAAAACCGAATGCTGAGGTCGTAGGGAAAAGTGATATCATATGACATGGAAATCTACAAGTGACGTAAATTTTCCGCGGATATTTGAAAAAACGAAATTTTAAGTTTGAACAGCTGTAACTTTTGCAAACATGAAAAGTTTCAAATGAAACTTTCAGGGATTGTTGGAAATTCATTCTCCTACAAATTGGGATATTTTCGCAGAAAAAGTTCAATCGGCGGCGAAGATATCGCATTTTCCCCGGTGGTACGTTTTTTTTTGAGCCACCCTGTATATCGGGCTAACGTGGTCTGTTCACTTGTGGTCTTATAATGGCGTGGCACCCATTCAATTGCACAACGACTGCAGTGATTTGTGATGGATGTCGCCCCAATCGCCTGCTCATCAGTTCTTTGACAGTGCATGAGCAGAGTCGAGACCGCTAGAGAGAGAAACCCGAATGCATTGACATCTAGATTTGTGACGGGATTGGCAGGAGCATTGAGGTTAGATGAATTGAGCTCTGCCTGCGTGCAGTGCAGTGGACAACCTTAGAGGGGTTTTGGTGATACGTCTAAGAATCTAGTCTAAGCACTGTAAACCCATATACGTATAGGCTATATATTCCAGACGTCAAGGACTTACATGCACGTATATATAAGCTCAGAAAGATCGCATCAAGAGACGACTTCCGTCCTATATGCATGTATATATATATATATATGTAGATATATATACATATAGGGGAGTCCTCTTAGTTCCTTTTGCTCGTACTACTACCATGAAGGATCGAGCCTTTTCTGTGGTTGGACCAGTGGTCTGGAATGGCCTTCCTTTTGAGCTACGCCTACACCCTGGGACTCTACCAGGATCCTTCCTTATTAAACTTAAAACTGTTCTTTTTGTGCGCGCTGGAGTTGGGAGCGCTTCTGAGTAGTTTTTCTTGAAGGAGCGCTATATAAATGTCCGAATGAATGAATGAATGAATGAATGAATATATATATACATGTACATATATATATAAATATATATGATATCCTTGGATTTCTGCAGCTGATCATAGAAATCCATTGAAGGATAAAGATGTACATTGAACTTGATGCGTTCGTCGTTCTTATGCACTGACCATATAAGATGAAGGTATCTAAATATGAGTTGGCACTAAAATAATGGCCTAGTATTTTTCCATCAATGAATCGAATCATATAATATATAAGTCATTGACGTCTGTGCGGGTTTACATGAGGGTGCGTAGATCAACGTGCTAACTTTCGGCCGTGCTATATGAAACGTGCACGATGCACGGGCTCGCTGTTGGATATAAGTTTCCCATTACAATTACATTACAACTGTCATCATGGTCTCACCTGAGTGTAGGAGTGCGACTGTGATCGGCAGAGCAACGAGCGAAAGAGCGGCAAAAGAGAATCGCTGCAGACGACGATTCGACGTCATCAACGACATAATATAACTGTCAATGCGTCATCCAAATCATTGCGTATAATAATCCATTGCACTCCACTTCATCTGTCTCTCTTCCGAGCTGTGAACAGTTCAGCAATCCGTTGATCAGTTCAGCACTCCGTTGAACAGTTCAGCAATCCGTCGAACAGTTCAGCACTCCGTTGAACAGTTCAGCACTCCGTTGATCAGTTCTGCAATCCGTTGAACAGTTCATCAATCCGTTTAACAGTTCATCAATCCGTTGAACAGTTCAGCACTCCGTTTAGCAGTTCATCAATCCGTCCTAACAGTTTAGCAATCCGTCCTAACAAATCCACGAAGTTCTGCTGACGACGAAAGCACCTCATGGATCGGGGTATAGACATACACAGGACCTAATCCTCTGTGGACGTCGTAATGCACCGAATCACGCGAGGCTCAATCCGGAAGAGTTAACTGGAATTGGTTGTGTTTATGGGTGACGAACGAACGAACGAAGAGGAGGAAGAGACACTTGACCGTTGGAAAGGACGAATGATTCCTCTTCCTCTTCCACGCATCCAAGGTCTTAATCCACCACCAATGCCAACCGCCAACACCATACGCGTCCGACTAAAAGCCCCCTCCTCCTCCTCCACCTTCTCCTCCTCCTTCTCCACCTTCTCCGTCTCTAGGAGGAGCTACCGTCGTCTGTCGTCTGCTTTTCTGTCCTGGCGCCAACGAAGACGACGACGCACCCACGCACGCAATGCCCTCCTGCTCCATCGATTCCAGATGACGATGACGATGACGACGACGCAGACGACTATTCCGAGATGGGCGGGGCCGCCGCAGCTGCCCCTCCCCAACCCCGGGGCGGACGCGCAGCTGAGATGCGTGCTGGCGCTTCAGAGCGACAACAATGCGTCGCGTGCAGTTGGAACGGAATATATATATATACATATATATATATACTTTACATATATATGTATATATGTAGCATATATATATATACGTTTATCTTAAGAAGGCAAGCAGGATGATGATGACAACGAAGAGGAGGACGAGGAGGATCAGAAGGAAGAGGAGGAGGAGAGGGGCCGTCCATAAAGTACGTCACGCTATTTTTGACCTTTTTTGACCCCCCTCCCCCCTGTCACAAA
>CATKHU010000140.1:50000-52643 GCA_949752735.1 Lumbricus terrestris
ACACACGCACGCACACACAAACACACACACACAAGCATGGCGCCTGTAGGCCGTACACTCAAGAGGACATTTGCATATGCATGCATAATATGCAGACATAGCATGATAGTATGCGTGTGACTATATGGCTTGCTCCTTGAACCGTCTTGCTGCATCATGGCTCTAGACGTAAAAGTAGGCAAAGCCACGGAAGTAGGCTGCAATTCAAAAATAATATCGGAACCGATGTAGCCTATTATAAGGTTTCGAAGCAATTTGTCCATTCTTTAATTATACAGAAATGTCTTTGACTGACATGTACGTCACAGTAGGCCTACGTGTGTCTTTACTTTGTGCCGCAATGTGATTTTCTCATCGATCGGTCAGTCGGCCAGAACATCATATAATATAATAGTTGTAGGCAAAGGGAAAAATTAGTCTATCAGGAAAATGCAAATGGAAAATTAAAGTTTCTAGGCAGTTTGTCCATCTTGTGGTATTGCCGTTGCTATAAAAGCCACAAAGACAAACCGATCAATATGGCTCAATTGCTTGCGCATATCTTAATTACATCGCACCGCAGGGAGCGCTTCTGCAAGGCTTTGCTTAGATAAGCGTTTTATAAATGGTCAAATACAATAGGCCTATATGTTTACTGACGCACACGGTGTATACATGTAGAGACAACAATGCGTTTACGAATGACAACTTGTTCCGCTTCTATGTCACCACAATCCATTGCCATTGCATCACCAAAACAGTTGTCATGTGAGTGTAGCGTAGATTCGAAAAGAGAGAAAATGTGTGAGCTGACGTGTCGCATTCCTTCGTTCTTTTACCTCCAGCTCCACTTTTCTTGTGCAATGTAGACACATAATGAATTAAAAACCTAATCCACCGTATAATCTAAAACTATTATATATGATTAATGTACGAGATGTGCAGCGCATGTTTAAATCTGTCAAGCGCATTCAGAGTGCATGTGTGCATGTATGCATGTATGCACGTAAGTATGTACGGATGGACGGATGAATGGATGGATATATTTGGCATGTACGGATGGATGGATGGATGGATGGATGGATGGATGTATGCGGAGTCTTGTGCATCGTCTTTTAAATATTTATGTGGCAGAAATGGGTAAAATCTGAAAATGCCAGATGCCTAGGCCTATTATATGACTGATGTGTGGACAATGGAGGTGAAACCACAAAGGAGAAACGACAGAATAGGAATGCAGAAGGAAAGACTTTTATAGCTTCTATTTTATGATTTAATTCTATAACTTCTATTTTATGATTTGATTCTATAACTTCTATTTTATGATTTGATTCTATAACTTCTATTTTATGATTTGATTCGATAACTTCTATTTTATGATTTGATTCGATAACTTCTATTTTATGATTTGATTCTATAACTTCTATTTTATGATTTGATTCTATAACTTCTATTTTATGATTTGATTCTATAACTTCTATTTTATGATTTGATTCTATAACCTATATTCTATGATTTGATTCTATAACTTCTATTTTATGATTTGATTTCTATAACTTCTATTTTATGATTTGATTCTATAACTTCTATTTTATGATTTGATTCTATAACTTCTATTTTATGATTTGATTCTATAACTTCTATTTTATGATTTGATTCTATAACTTCTATTTTATGATTTGATTCTATAAACTTCTATTTTATGATTTGATTCTATAACTTCTATTTTATGATTTGATTCTATAACTTCTATTTTATGATTTGATTCTATAACTTCTATTTTATGATTTGATTCTATAACTTCTATTGTATGATTTGATTCTATAACTTCTATTTTATGATTTGATTCTATAACTTCTATTTTATGATTTGATTCTATAACTTCTATTTTATGATTTGATTCTATAACTTCTATTTTATGATTTGATTCTATAACTTCTATTGTATGATTTGATTCTATAACTTCTATTTTATGATTTGATTCTATAACTTCTATTTTATGATTTGATTCTATAACTTCTATTTTATGATTTGATTCTATAACTTCTATTTTATGATTTGATTCTATAACTTCTATTTTATGATTTGATTCTATAACTTCTATTTTATGATTTGATTCTATAACTTCTATTTTATGATTTGATTCTATAACTTCTATTTTATGATTTGATTCTATAACTTCTATTTTATGATTTGATTCTATAACTTCTATTTTATGATTTGATTCTATAACTTCTATTTTATGATTTGATTCTATAACTTCTATTGTATGATTTGATTCTATAACTTCTATTTTATGATTTGATTCTATAACTTCTATTTTATGATTTGATTCTATAACTTCTATTTTATGATTTGATTCTATAACTTCTATTGTATGATTTGATTCTATAACTTCTATTTTATGATTTGATTCTATAACTTCTATTTTATGATTTGATTCTATAACTTCTATTTTATGATTTGATTCTATAACTTCTATTTTATGATTTGATTCTATAACTTCTATTTTATGATTTTGATTCTATAACTTCTATTTATGATTTGATTCTATAACTTCTATTTTATGATTTGATTCTATAACTTCTATTTATGATTTGATTCTATAACTTCTATTTTATGATTTGATTCTATAACTTCTATTTTTTATGATTTGATTCTATA
>CATKHU010000141.1:0-10000 GCA_949752735.1 Lumbricus terrestris
ATGACGATTCTAAGTGTACTGGAAGCTGAGAAATTGAAAAATCCATATTTCGGTCGCCATTTTGGAAATTGGCCGCCATTGAAGCCATGGGGAAAATTTTGAATGGCCCTGTTGTATTCCTTGCCTCTAACTATGTATGTTTAGACACCAAGATGACGATTCTAAGTGTACTGGAAGCTGAAAATTTGAAAAACCCGTATTTCGGTCGTCATTTTGGAAAATGGCCGCCATTGAATCCATGGGGAACATTTTCAATAGTTCTGTTGGAATCCTCGCCCTTAAGTATGTATTTTTAGACACCAATATGGCGATTCTAAGTGTACTGGAAGCCGAGAAATTCAAAATTCCGTATTTTCTTCGCCATTTTGGTAAATGGACGACATTGAAGCCATGGGGAACATTTTCAATGGTTCTGTTGTAACCCCCGCGCCTAACTATGTATGCTTAGACACCAAGATGACGATTCTAAGTGTACTGGAAGCTGAGAAATTGAAAAATCCGCATTTTTGTCGCCATTTTGAAAATTGGCCGCCATTGAATCCATAGGGAACATTTTGAATGGCCCTGTTGTATTCCTTGCCTCTAACTATGTATTTTTAGACACCAAGAGGACGATTCTAAGTGTACTGGAAGCTGAGAAATTGAAAAATCCGCATTTTTGTCGCCATTTTGGAAATTGGCCGCCATTGAAGCCATAAGGAACATTTTGAATGGCCCTGTTGTATTTCTTGCCTCTAACTATGTATGTTTAGACTCAAAGATGACGATTCTAAGTGCACTGGAAGCTGAGAAATTAAAAAATCCGCATTTTTGTCGCCATTTTGGAAAATGGTCGCGATTGAATCCATGGGGAACATTTTCAATAGTTCTGTTGGAATCCTCGCCCTTAACTATGTATCTTTAGACACCAATATGGCGATTTTAAGTGTACTGGAAGCTGAGAAATTCAAAATTCCGTATTTTCTTCGCCATTTTGGAAAATGGACGCCATTGAAGCCATGGGGAACATTTTCAATGGTTCTGTTGTAACCCCCGCCCCTAACTATGTATGCTTAGACACCAAGATGACGATTCTAAGTGTACTGGAAGCTGAGAAATTGACAAATCCGCATATTTGTCGCCATTTTGGAAATTTGCCGCCATTGAAGCCATGCGGAACATTTTGAATGGCCCTGTTGTATTCCTTACTTCCAACTATGTATGCTTAGACACCAAGATGACGATTCTAAGTGTACTGGAAGCTGAGAAATTGAAAAATCCGCATTTTTGTCGCCATTTTGAAAATTGTCCGTTATTGAAGCCATGGGGAATATTTTGAATGGCCCTGTTGTATTCCTTGCCTCCAGCTATGTATGTTTAGACTCAAAGATGACGATTCTAAGTGTACTGGAAGCTGAAAATTTGAAAAACCCGTATTTCGGTCGCCATTTTGGAAAATGGCCGCCATTGAATCCATGGGGAACATTTTCAATAGTTCTGTTGGAATCCTCGCCCTTAACTATGTATCTTTAGACACCAAGATGGCGATTCTAAGTGTACTGGAAGCTGAGAAATTGAAAAATCCGCATTTTTGTCGCCATTTTGAAAATTGGCCGCCATTGAATCCATAGGGAACATTTTGAATGGCCCTGTTGTATTCCTTGCCTCTAACTATGTGTGTTTAGACACCAAGAGGACGATTCTAAGTGTACTGGAAGCTGAGAAATTGAAAAATCCGCATTTTTGTCGCCATTTTGGAAATTGGCCGCCATTGAAGCCATGGGGAACATTTTGAATGGCCCTGTTGTATTCGTTGCCTCTAACTATGTATGTTTAGACTCAAAGATGACGATTCTAAGTGTACTGGAAGCTGAAAATTTGAAAATCCGTATTTCGGTCGCCATTTTGGAAAATGGTCGCGATTGAATAGATGGGGAACATTTTCAATGGTTCTGTTGTATTCCTTGCCTCCAACTATGTATCTTTAGACACCAAGATGACGATTCTAAGTGTACTGGAAGCTGAGAAATTGAAAAATCCGTATTTTCTTCGCCATTTTAGAAAATGGACGCCATTGAAGCCATGGGGAACATTTACAATGGCCCTGTTGTAACACCCGCCCCTAACTATGTATGCTTAGACACCAAGATGACGATTCTAAGTGTACTGGAAGCTGAGAAATTGAAAAATCTGCATATTTGTCGCCATTTTGGAAATTTGCCGCCATTGAAGCCATGCGGAACATTTTGAATGGCCCTGTTGTATTTCTTGCCTCTAACTTTGTATGATTAGACACCAAGATGACGATTCTAAGTGTACTGGAAGCTGAGAAATTAAAAAATCCGCATTTTTGTGGCCATTTTGGAAATTGGCCGCCATTGAAGCCATGGGGAACATTTTGAATGGCCCTGTTGTATTCCTTGCCTCTAACTATGTATGTTTAGACACCAAGATGACGATTCTGAGTGTACTGGAAGCTGAAAAATTGAAAAATCCATATTTCGGTCGCCATTTTGGAAAATGGCCGCCATTGAATACATGGGGAACATTTTGAATGGCCCTGTTGTATTCCTTGCCTCTAACTATGTATTTTTAGACACCAAGATGAAGATTCTAAGTGTACTGGAAGCTGAGATGATTTAAAATATGTAAACTGGTCGGCCATTTTGATAAATGGCTGCCATTTGGGCCAGGGGTCAAATCTGCGATGGCGGTATAGCCAAATTTTATTCTTATGACATAGTATGTGCCAAATTTCATGCTTCTATCACAAAGTGAACAATTTTTCACCAGGCCGCTCTACTAGTTTCTGTGGTCTGATGTTGGCATGTAAGCTACGCTAAAAGGTAAGGTTTTGACAAACGTTTACATGATTGATTCCACAATCATAACACACCTAGACTTAGACTGGTGTCGCTCTTTGTCCAGTGCCCTTTGTGCGCCGACTGGCCGATTTGACCTCTGCTAGGGTCATAGCCAACCCTTTCTGTAATGACTCATTCATCTGGCATCATCTATGAAAGCGTAAACAGGATAACTGCACACTTAAGCTCCCACAGGCAAACCCTGCGGGGACAGTGTGTGGCACTTTTTTTCGGCGTAGTTTTACAAAACCCGTTTGCAGTGAAATGTCAAATTGTACCCACATGGAATTTGTAAGGGTACAATACACTAACAGATAGCCAACTTACAAGGCATTGATGGAAGGCTACATAATGAATATATTAGTGCATATTTCCCACCAGATGGCCGGATTTCACGAAAATGTTCATCAGGGCAGAGTGTGTGGATTGTGTGTGCACACAGTTCACCCACTATACACACACCTTATGGGGACATGACCCCAGAAGGAAACCTTAATTGGACACTGGATATGCACAAATCAGAGGATTGCCGATGAATTCCATGTGGGGTCTTGAAAAATGTACCCACAAGACATTGCGACCCCGGAAGGTAGGTTTTGAACTCATGAAAGGCAGCGTAAGGTAGTGGATACAAGAGCACACACACACACACACACACACACACACACACACACACACACACACACACACACACACACACACACACACACACACACACACACACACACACACACACACACACACACACACACACACACACACACACACACACACACACACACACACACACACACGCACGCACACACACACACACACTCACACACATCCCACATCTGCCATTCCACCACAGTCATTCTCCTATTCCACATCTTTTAAACCACCCACACGCCATATCCTGCGACACTTAAACACCTGTTAGGCCATTTGCCCATATATCTTGCACGACACAAACATACTAGGGTAGATGCCCACATGCGCGCACACCTTCCACACTGCAGCCATAAAAGGTCCAGCTGCCTCGAACAATATGCTAACGTAAAACAGACCTATCTATCTTAAAACGCATAAATAATGCATGACATTAGGTTTCTAAATGTACATTTACAATTCATATCTTTCTTCATTCTGTGCCAGCTGCCGTCAGAGAGTGAGGCACGTCAAGCACTTCCGGTCATAGATGTCAGGACCCCCACACCCCCCCCCCCACCCCACTCACCCATATCCCTATGGAAATGAAAAATCATTTCCTATCGCAAATGAATTTTAAATTGGCCTTTAACCCTAAACCAAGTACGAATGTGTCAGCAGTGATGATAGGAGAGTCACACTTCAGTTAGTATTAATACTAACTAGTAATTAATTAGTAATTAGTTAGCTATTATTAATAATTAGTTAAGTAATTAGGTCAACTAGTTAAGTAATTAGGTCAATTAGATTATCTTAATTAGGTCAATTATACTAATTAGTTAGCTATTATTAGTAATTAGTTAGCTATTATTAGTCATTATCTAACCCTAATTAGTACAACAAAGGGGCTACTAACCCTAAATAGCACTACAAAGCTTCGGAAACTCATATAGTTAGCTATTATTAGTAATTAGTTAGCTATTATTAGTAATTAGTTAGCTATTATTAGACCTAATTAGCACAACAAAGGAACTATCAGCCCTAAATAGCACTACAAAGCTTCGAAAACCCATATAGTTAGCTATTATTAGTAATTAGTTAGCTATTATTAGTAATTAGTTAGCTATTATTAGCCCTAATTAGCACAACAAAGGAACTATCAGCCCTAAATAGCACTACAAAGCTTCGAAAACCCATATAGTTAGCTATTATTAGTAATTAGTTAGCTATTATTAGTAATTAGTTAGCTATTATTAGCCCTAATTAGCACAACAAAGGAACTATCAGCCCTAAATAGCACTACAAAGCTTCGAAAACACATATAGTTAGCTATTATTAGTAATTAGTTAGCTATTATTATGCATTAGTGACGATTAATTATCGCAACAAAGGCTGTGCAAGCTCCACACCAACCCTAAATGACTCATCATAGGCTCTCAACCTCCACAACCTTCCACCTCACCCTCCAACCCGCCATTCCACCCCTCCCCACCCACAAATATTCATTTTACACATAAGGACTATCCAAGCAGAGAGCAGCGAACCCTAGAGAGCGACCAATCAGAAGGATAGATCCCATAGGCATGACATCTTTCACCCGCCCCACCATTCAACCTCACCCTCCAACCCTTCATTCCACCCCTCCCCACCCACAAATACGCATTTTACACACAAGGACTGGACAAGCATGAAACTTCGAACCCTAGAGAGCGACCAATCAGAAGGATAGGGCCCATAGACATGGCATCTCTCAGCCTCCACAGCATCAACCTCCCCCTCTAACCCTCCATTCCACACCGCTCCAATCACAATTATTCATTTTACACACAAGAACTGGCCAATCAGAAAGCGAGAAATCTAGTGAGCGACCAATCAGAAGGCGAGAAATCCTACACACACGCCACCTCACCCTCCAAACCTCCACGCCTTCCCTCCACACACACACAAATTTGGCATACATATATAAAATGTAAGCATCTAGCAACTGAGAAATCCTTAACATGACCCACTCAGAAGAATATAAATCATACATATTTACCAAAAATATCCCCAAAATTCGGAATTTTATTCGAAAATATACATATAATGAGAATATATACAATTAAATTATACTAAATTATGATAACTATTCAGCATTTCTTACAATACTAAGCAAACTATAACAGACAAGCGTCATTTTTCTTCTATATTTCTTCTATATTTCTTACATTTCAAGCAAGTACAAACCCAAAAACCGAAGGAACGCTCAGACAGCCTTCACCAATATAGCATTCTTTCTACATTTCAGGCACACACAATCTTAGAAACCAACGAATACTTCAATCTTCCACTCCAAAGATCTTGACATTTCTTATTTCCTTGAACACACAATCTTAGAAACCAACGAATACTTCAACCTTCCACTCCCAAGATGGGGACATTTCTTATTTCCTTGAACACACAATCTTAGAAACCAACGAATACTTCAACCTTCCACTCCCAAGATGGGATCATTTCTTATTTCCTTGCACACACAATCTTAGAAACCAACGAATACTTCAACCTTTCACTCCCAAGACGGTGGCATTTCTTATTTCCACGCACACTCAAACTCAAAAACCGACGAATCGCTCAGTCTTCCTTTCGGAAGATGGTGCCATTTCTAACTTTCTTGCAAACACGAACTCAAAAAACCGACGAATACTTCAACCTTCCAATCCCAAGATGGTGATATTTCTCAATTCCTAGTACACGAAAACTCAAAAACTTAAGAACTTTGCAACATTTCACTCCCAAGATGGCGAAATTTCTAACTTTCTTGCACATACGAACTCAAAAACTGACGAATACTTCAACCTTCCACTCCCAAGATGGTGCCATTTCTAACTTTCTTGCATACACGAACACAAAAACCGAAGAATACTTCAACCTTCCACTCCCAAGATGATGACATTTCGCAATTCCTTGCACACGAAAACTCAAAAACTTAAGAACCTTGCAACATTTCACACCCAAGATGGCAAAATTTCTAACTTTCTTGCACACACGAACTCAAAAACCGACAAATACTTCAACCTTCCAATCCCAAAATGACGATATTTCTAACTTTCTTGCGAACACAAACTCAAAAACCGACAAATACTTCAACCTTTCGCATCCAAGATGGCGTCATTTCTTACTTCCTTGCACACAGAAACTCAAAAATCGATGAATCGGACAGCAGAGCTATCAGCCGGATGCAACATGGCCACCTTTCTACATCATACACACATACCCACAAACACACACACACACACATACACAGCCTTTCTCGCGAGGCTAAGTCCAAATATCCCATATATGCATCTTTCAACTCCCAAGATGTCGCGTCTTCGCCCTTTCACACACACAGGAATCCAAAAGACATGGAAACACACAATCTTCAAATCCCTAGGTGGCGCACTTGCAGCATTTATCAAAAATGAACAAACTTCTGCTCCCAAGGTGGCGCCTGCGCAACTTTTTCTGCTTGGGCATACCCAAATAACGAACACATAATGCATTTCTCATACGCGTAAGGCCATCTATCACACACAGTCAATTTTTCCACTACAAGACAATACACAGACAGTCTTTTACACTCAATCACACACACACACACACACACAAACACACACACACACACGCACACACAGACAACTTTCCCACTACAAGGCAATGCACAGGCAGTCTTTTGCACACACACACACGAGAACTCTTAAAATTTGTAAGTTACAGATATATACTTTGAGCAATTTTTCTAAATTAAGGTAGTAAGGACATACGAAACAACGAAGTATGTAATCTGTATAAGGTAATTGCAAGGAAGTAAGAAATGACGCCATCTTGGATGCGAAAGGTTGAAGTATTTGTCGGTTTTTGAGTTTGTGTTCGCAAGAAAGTTAGAAATATCGTCATTTTGGGATTGGAAGGTTGAAGTATTTGTCGGTTTTTGAGTTCGTGTGTGCAAGAAAGTTAGAAATTTTGCCATCTTGGGTGTGAAATGTTGCAAGGTTCTTAAGTTTTTGAGTTTTCGTGTGCAAGGAATTGCGAAATGTCATCATCTTGGGAGTGGAAGGTTGAAGTATTCTTCGGTTTTTGTGTTCGTGTATGCAAGAAAGTTAGAAATGGCACCATCTTGGGAGTGGAAGGTTGAAGTATTCGTCAGTTTTTGAGTTCGTATGTGCAAGAAAGTTAGAAATTTCGCCATCTTGGGAGTGAAATGTTGCAAAGTTCTTAAGTTTTTGAGTTTTCGTGTACTAGGAATTGAGAAATATCACCATCTTGGGATTGGAAGGTTGAAGTATTCGTCGGTTTTTTGAGTTCGTGTTTGCAAGAAAGTTAGAAATGGCACCATCTTCCGAAAGGAAGACTGAGCGATTCGTCGGTTTTTGAGTTTGAGTGTGCGTGGAAATAAGAAATGCCACCGTCTTGGGAGTGAAAGGTTGAAGTATTCGTTGGTTTCTAAGATTGTGTGTGCAAGGAAATAAGAAATGATCCCATCTTGGGAGTGGAAGGTTGAAGTATTCGTTGGTTTCTAAGATTGTGTGTTCAAGGAAATAAGAAATGTCCCCATCTTGGGAGTGGAAGGTTGAAGTATTCGTTGGTTTCTAAGATTGTGTGTTCAAGGAAATAAGAAATGTCAAGATCTTTGGAGTGGAAGATTGAAGTATTCGTTGGTTTCTAAGATTGTGTGTGCCTGAAATGTAGAAAGAATGCTATATTGGTGAAGGCTGTCTGAGCGTTCCTTCGGTTTTTGGGTTTGTACTTGCTTGAAATGTAAGAAATATAGAAGAAATATAGAAGAAAAATGACGCTTGTCTGTTATAGTTTGCTTAGTATTGTAAGAAATGCTGAATAGTTATCATAATTTAGTATAATTTAATTGTATATATTCTCATTATATGTATATTTTCGAATAAAATTCCGAATTTTGGGGATATTTTTGGTAAATATGTATGATTTATATTCTTCTGAGTGGGTCATGTTAAGGATTTCTCAGTTGCTAGATGCTTACATTTTATATATGTATGCCAAATTTGTGTGTGTGTGGAGGGAAGGCGTGGAGGTTTGGAGGGTGAGGTGGCGTGTGTGTAGGATTTCTCGCCTTCTGATTGGTCGCTCACTAGGTTTCTCGCTTTCTGATTGGCCAGTTCTTGTGTGTAAAATGAATAATTGTGATTGGAGCGGTGTGGAATGGAGGGTTGGAGGGGGAGGTTGATGCTGTGGAGGCTGAGAGATGCCATGTCTATGGGCCCTATCCTTCTGATTGGTCGCTCTCTAGGGTTCGAAGTTTCATGCTTGTCCAGTCCTTGTGTGTAAAATGCGTATTTGTGGGTGGGGAGGGGTGGAATGAAGGGTTGGAGGGTGAGGTTGAATGGTGGGGCGGGTGAAAGATGTCATGCCTATGGGATCTATCCTTCTGATTGGTCGCTCTCTAGGGTTCGCTGCTCTCTGCTTGGATAGTCCTTATGTGTAAAATGAATATTTGTGGGTGGGGAGGGGTGGAATGGCGGGTTGGAGGGTGAGGTGGAAGGTTGTGGAGGTTGAGAGCCTATGATGAGTCATTTAGGGTTGGTGTGGAGCTTGCACAGCCTTTGTTGCGATAATTAATCGTCACTAATGCATAATAATAGCTAACTAATTACTAATAATAGCTAACTATATGTGTTTTCGAAGCTTTGTAGTGCTATTTAGGGCTGATAGTTCCTTTGTTGTGCTAATTAGGGCTAATAATAGCTAACTAATTACTAATAATAGCTAACTAATTACTAATAATAGCTAACTATATGGGTTTTCGAAGCTTTGTAGTGCTATTTAGGGCTGATAGTTCCTTTGTTGTGCTAATTAGGGCTAATAATAGCTAACTAATTACTAATAATAGCTAACTAATTACTAATAATAGCTAACTATATGGGTTTTCGAAGCTTTGTAGTGCTATTTAGGGCTGATAGTTCCTTTGTTGTGCTAATTAGGTCTAATAATAGCTAACTAATTACTAATAATAGCTAACTAATTACTAATAATAGCTAACTATATGAGTTTCCGAAGCTTTGTAGTGCTATTTAGGGTTAGTAGCCCCTTTGTTGTACTAATTAGGGTTAGATAATGACTAATAATAGCTAACTAATTACTAATAATAGCTAACTAATTAGTATAATTGACCTAATTAAGATAATCTAATTGACCTAATTACTTAACTAGTTGACCTAATTACTTAACTAATTATTAATAATAGCTAACTAATTACTAATTAATTACTAGTTAGTATTAATACTAACTGAAGTGTGACTCTCCTATCATCACTACTTGTGTCTGTCTGCAGTGCACATGTGCAATTGTGCATCTATTAGAAAATAAACTAACAAGAGAAGACTTTGAAGCAACCCAGCATCTAGTCATACTAGTGTATTTCTTCAATGCTTTGCGCAATGTAGATGGGCAGTTAGAATACATTGCTCTCATATACAATTCACAATGCAATGTAATGTAATGTAATGCAATGCAAATCTTCGAGAATTTCAGTTACATTA
>CATKHU010000141.1:15000-22000 GCA_949752735.1 Lumbricus terrestris
TCTTAGCAAGAATAGAATAACTGCTGAACTTTTGTGTAAACAAGAATGCATTAGTTTTAGAAGTTGTTTAGCACAAAGCCAGTTCGCGTTAGAGAACGGATCCGATTTCACATCGAAACGTAGGCTTTGACACGAATTGCGTAACTGTGCAAACAGCCAAGAATTCCTGCACGAATCTATGTGGGCCAAATTTTCAATTCAGTATTATAGGCCAGCGGTAAATCAACAGGGGCCTATTTTGAAAACGCTTATGAACCAAGTTTTGACCAGCGTGACATAAGTTGTTCTGTTCTTGTTGCAGTCATCGAATACTTCATGACGCTTGCAAATTCCGGTTCATTTGGGAGAGCCGCAGATGTTGTGGATGCCTATGAGGAGGGTCTACTCGGTCGCTACCCTCGTGCTAGATATCCTGTTGGGAAAGTTTGCTACTTGTTTCACCTGCCAATGCAGGCTTTGCCTGAATGGCTTAGTGATTGGTTGTTAGAGATTCTTAGCAATCTTCCAAAGCCACGTGTCTGCAAATAGTCTACTACGGTAACGCAGACATCTGCAAATCTGCATGCAGCGACGAGCTTCCTCTGGCCTACATCATTGGTTCTCTTTAGCGGGCAGTTGTGGACGAAAATGTGCGTTTCTAAATGAATTTGTGCAGTTGCGGAAAGCACTTCTATGTTCTATGCAGTTAAAAGAAATATTTTTAAAAGGTGATCGTTATGTGATAATTATGGAAGTGATTTACCATAGAGGTGGGAAGAGGAAAGAAGGGGCTGTGCGGTGAAAATAAAGGTCTTCCGGTTTTCAAGTGTAGAATTTAGGCCTAGGCTACTCTGCTTCCTGGATATGTATAGGCCAAAAGCCCTAAACAAAATTTAGTGTGTTTCACGAGAAATTTGATAGAAGGACTAAAAAAGGGTCGTCAGATTTTAAATTATAGAATTTAGAAAGCTTCTCGGAAGATTTGATAGAAAAACTCAAAAAGGAGTCAGATTTTATATAATAGAATATGATTAAATTATAGGAATCTACAGAATAGTTATAGAATTCTAGAATATTTTGAATATTTTTCTTGAAATTTGAGAGAAAGACTTACAAAAGTTATGAAAAATCGACAAACCGACCTGACAAAGGGTGTGGTCGGTGTCTAATAGGTGTTGTGCAATTCTAAAAATTCCTTTGAAAAGCCCTGTCCGATATGCATTGAAGGCCATATCTCGGGTTCGACGCCACAACTGATTAAAATTCATGTCCTTTGCTAACTTGTTCCTCAAGTGCTGAACATAGCCTATTAATGTACAAGCAGCCTATAAATTATTACGCTCGCAGATGGGAGATCGGCTACAGACGCTTTTGAGTAGGCCCACGGGTGCGTGTGGCTGTGGTTTTTGACAAAATGTATACATTTTGTCAAAAATCACAGCCACACGCACCCGTGGGCCTATATACTCAAAATCGTCTATAGCCTATATGTAGGATAAATAAATGTCTAACTATGAGTTCTACATTGGCTAATTTATAACTCTGAGCTATCCTATAGTCGTCGGATTGCATTTCATTAGGCCAGCATTATTGAAGAAACCCAATTTTCCAGAGGTAAACAAACGCTGATATATTTTCATATTGCATATGCATAGTCACCCGTTCAAGGGCGGATGCAGAAATTTTCGAGGGGGGCCCAAAATTTAGGGTCTTGGTCCAGGGAAAAAGTTCGTCCGGGTCGCCTAAAAAACTGATGACCTTTTTTTAAGGTCATCGGTCTCGAATTTCCCACAAAAAACTTTTCTTTCCGCAAAAAAACTGATGGCCTTTTTTGGTCATCGGTCTCGAAATTCACAAAAAAGATACCTCGTCCTGGATTGCGAACCTCATGGGTGTAGAGGACGGACATACGAAGCTACTCATGGGAGGGCTCCACGTCAACTTTCCGGGCCAGAATAGCTGGTCAAAAATAAAGAAATTTCTAAATTTGGGGGGGGGGGAGGGCCATGGCCATTTTGGTCCCCCTGGATCCGCCTCTGCACCCGTTAAAGTGTCGCCGTGCTAGTGTCGTCCGTTCAAATGACCATCGTTCAAATATTCGTACACCAAGTTTTCGTCGCTCAGTTCACGAGAATGAATCACGCCGTTGAGGACTATGGGTTAATTATGCTTACTTCATAGTAGACCTGTCGCATCCATTGAGTTTGGATGGAAATCTCTAATCTAGCGCTCTATTTATAGACCTCAGCTTGCATACTGTACACGTTAAAATAAGCACATGTAATTGTAATTGTAATTGTAATTGTAATCGTACATTTATATAGCGCCACTTCAAGAGAACTCCTCAGAGGCGCTCCCGACCTGACACCTAACCACAATCAAAGAGAATGGTTTTCAAACGCTTGCGGAAAAGGGGCAAAGAAATACAAAGAAGTTCACTGCGGAGACTAATAGGTAACTTATTCCAAAAAGACGGACCAACCATAGCAAAGCTACTATGAAGCACTGTAGAAGATCGAGCCCTAGGGACAACCAGGTCGCCATGCGTAGCAGAGCGAAGGAACCTACGGCCTGGGATGGACAGCACAGGTACACAGAGTTCCATAAGATAGATCGGAGCTTGGCCTACTAGGCAATTGCGCATGAACATTAAAATCTTAAACTCAATATGTTTTTGCATTGGCAACCAGTGCAGTTCTTCCCGTATAAAACTTGATATATGCCCAAACTTTGGTATGCCTCCAATCAGGCGTGCCGCAGCATTAAGGACAGATTGCAACTTATTAATGCGTGAAAGTGTTAAGCCCGCATAGATGGCACTACCATAGTCAACTCTCGTGCATATAAATGCATGCATCAGAGTAGTGGCAGCTTTGGTTGTAAGTGAGCGACGTACCGAGCGAATTTGACGAAGATGGTAGAAGCAAGTGCGACATACATTCCTCACGTGATCAGAAAGGGTCAATTCCTGGTCCAAGGTCACACCCAAATCACGCACAGTGGTAGAAAAAGTCATGCCAGGAAAGCAATGTTGCAGATTTTGCATATCAATTTTAGAAACTTGCACACGACTTCCAACCCAAATAAATTGTGTTTTACCAGGATTTAACCTGAGGCGATTGGATGACATCCAGGCACCAATCGTTTCCGACGTCATAAGTATTTTTTATGCCAAGATAACCACAACACATAGGCTGTTACAGATCGGGAAAAGATGGGGGAAGTTGAGAGAAATGCAGTAAATGACGATCAGATAATAAAATATAATACAATATTTAAAAAATATACGATTGAAGTATTTCAAAGGTAGGCTACGTTTGAGACTGTTGCCTTCTAGTATCGTCCTTTCTAGTGTCGTCCGTTCTTTTGTCGTCTTTTCAAATGCCAGTGAACCGTAAATTTCTAGAAACCCCACTTAAATAAAGGACCGTGTTTAATGTTCTTCCGAGTGTATACCGCAAGGGCATAATGTCGTTCGAGCGGCCGTTGGTTTTCCAAAAGCAACGGCCACGTGTAAAAAGTATTTTTCATAAAGAAATTTACATCATCCTATATATATAGGGCCTAGGGCTTTCATGGTAGCTACGCTTTAATTACGCCTAATGTTTTCTTGCACTTACTTATTTTACAAAAGGTTTAGGCCTAAGTAACACTGAGACTCGCTGCACTCCCATAAGACATTTGGCCAATAGCAACAAAACTCTCGGTTCAGGAGCATTCGATGCACCTCTTCCCAATTCTCCACTTCACAATTTAGGCCTAGGCCTACTCCACACAGCACAGAAGCTGTGGACTTTGTCTCAACCTATGACAAACTTTCGGAGGTTAATCACTGTTGGTCTCTTGTGCAGCAGCTTAGGTGGATGGAGCCACACACGCATGACGTGTGCGTTCGTAGCACGCACTGCAGATACTACCGTACATGTATATTGTGTGCACTAGACCTACGTTAGCTATCTCCGGCGAAGAACTTCAACAGTTCAACGTCCAGCAACAGGCGGTACTGTGGTACAGCAGGCTACGTTAACGTATAAACAAACTACGTTGTATATGCCCATTGCATTAGGCCTACACTAGTACAGATCTCTCACAGTAATAGGCTATTAGAACTGGGTCAAATTGAACTAATCAGGGTGATGGTATATCATCATAGAATTTTATTGAAACATATCGCGGACACAGGGGTGTTGAAAGTAGACAACGTTCTTGAGGTCAAGTAAGTTTAACACAATTCAGATACATGAAACTTTGATTGGGTATCAACTATATAATGTTAGTAATGCCTTAGCGTATTGGTATAGTGCTGAGATTTAGGCATGCCAATAAATCATGAGCTCATTACTGTCATTATCAATCAATCAATCAATTTTTTATTGGTCCGTATGTATCAAGCACACTAAGATATAAGGCTGGAAAATAGTTAGGCTACATAAAGCATTACAAGTATCACAAATTATTAATCAGGCAATAATCAAAGTGAGAACTGATTAGTTAACGCAAATTATATAAACCTTTGGCCTAGATCGGGAATACCCCAGGAATATATAAGAAAAGATCATTTAAACCCAGTGGTTATAGGATTGAGTGATACCGGTAATGTAATGTAATGTACCAGTGTGAACAGTTAGCGCTAAACCTGGAGTGCGTCAAAGAGAACTCTATAGTACAGAATTAGAACACAAATGGAGACCCAGAAGGGAGGGAATCCCGCTAAGTAGGGCCCCAAGTAGGCTAGCTATGAAGACTTTTAATTAATACACACCACAAGTTGATGAAAAAAATTAACCAAGAGCAACAGCAGATTAAACAATTAAGACACATTAAACAGACCAACTATTATTCACGCATTCACTAGATGTAGGCCCTATTTAAATGGTAGTTGTTCATCTAGCACTTTTTGTCGCGTGCTATGTGCCACATGATTCTGTGTTTGGTCCTCCTTTGTTTACAGTAGGCTACGCACCAAAGTGACCAAACCACTAGGATCATGGGCGGAGACCTAGAGGAGACAGGGGAACGGTCTCCCAATGTTTGTGGTAGTGGGAACGGAGATGCTTATATACCCCAAACATTTAAGCAGTGCCGGCGCTATAGGGTACCTGAGGCCCCCCCCCCAACAAAAAACTTGGGGCCCCATACCTCGAACAGTCATCTCAGAAAAATTTCTCATAATATAAGTGCTGAAAGACATGGTGTGAGATTTTAATAAACGTCCACTCCCAATTGTTAAATGTTTTGGAATTTTCATGCTGTAATGGTAGAATTTTAAACTGTCATCTTTATTTTAAAAAATTGCTCATTTTTCTATGCTGTTAGTCGTGGTTTAGGACTTCAGAGTGTCCCCTCTCCATTACTTAAATTTGTCCGATTTGCCAACTGTAATGGTAGCATTTCGATCTATAGGCTGTCATCTTAACCAAATTGATCATTATTGATGTGCAGTGGATGATACTTATGAAATATTTATGAAATATTGGGGATACAAGGATTCCGTCCCAACCACAAATTGTGGGCCGTGCCCCTGTCCACACCCCCAAAGTCTGATCTTTGGTTGAAGGACAATGCTCTATTGGTAATTGCGCAATATTATTTTGTATGATTTGCGTTAAAACATAGTTCGGTGCGTGGTTTGAACAGTCATAAAAACTACCAGCTACATTGGAGGCACCTTCCAAACTTGAGATCAGACACATACCAAGGACATCTGGGACCCCACACAGGCTTTAACGTTTAGGCCTCGCGCAGGTTTTATTTTGAGGCCTCGTCCAATTAGCAATTAGAATAAGTTACAATTTTTAATAAACGTTGTGTTTGAGAGATTGGACGAAATTGCCTGAGTTAGTTTAAATGGCTTTATACTTACGCCCAAAATCAGTATGATAATATTTGCATTAGGTCTGCTATGGCAGTGCCATATGGTTAGTTGAGGCATGCTCCAGACCGGATCTGTACAGTCACAAATAGGCATAATGACCAGCTAAATTTGGGGGTCCCTTCAAACACGGGGGCCCCCCGGCCGGGGATACGGGGGTGCTAGCGCCGGCACTGCATTTAAGAAATATTCATGACTGTCATCATACATTTCTACAGTGTTATCCACTGTCTATCCGTAATGAGCAATTTTGTCATTGTAACAGCTAGAAATGCTACCATCACACGCGCAAATGAAAAAAACTTCTTAAGCATTATGCGTTTCATCATCATCGTCATCGTATCTTATCCTCGTCGTCCTCGTTCGCATCATGACCAAGCATAGGCCAAGACAACACACAGAAATTATGAAAACTACCGTATCTCTGATCATTATACAACTTAGACTGCATTTCTTATTCAGGAATAAGCTAATTGTCGTGTTAGGCCTAAAAGAACCTTTCTCACGGTTTGTTCTGAGCCACGTGCCGGTGTCACAAAATAGAGTATCCCCCGTATTAATTGTATCCCCCAAATTAAAAAAGTCGAAAAAACCGCTTCCGTGGGTATTTTTCTTGCAAATTGATTTTCATCTGCTTTGTTTTGAACAATGACGCTAGCCGGTATGTTTATTCCTACTAAATAATTTGTTTTGCCCTGTTTTAGAGCACTTAAAACATTTAAAACACTTAAGAACACGCAGAGTCACTAAATAAATTCGAGTTGCCTTTATCTGAGCATTGCCTAGGACACTTAAAACAATTAGAGTCTCTTTAAATTTTGATTACATCATAATTTTTTATGCGCATTTTTAAAAAAAGGGGCTATATAGAATGGTTTATCCCCTAGGATAGTATAGACCGGTTAATTCCATCCGGGGGGGATAGAGTTATTCACCCCCCCGGATAGCTTTCAGGGGGATACTCCGTTTCGTGTCACCGGTTTGCAATTTTTCAATAATTTTTGATAATGAAAAGCGAATAAGAATGTCCTGATGTTTTAGAATTCTGGATCGTGACGATGGATTGTTCTGATCTGTTGATCTGGTCGTTGGCTGTGGTCGTCGTGTACTTTGTTGTACGTAAGATCATCAGTAGATATGTAAAAAAAA
>CATKHU010000141.1:22200-70133 GCA_949752735.1 Lumbricus terrestris
GTAGAAAACAGCGCGCCGCAGAAACTTAATTCTTGTCACAAGCTCAAGCATTCCAGTCATTTGCTGAATGTTGTTTAAGTAATCAACGAATGAAGCCTACGTATACTTTTTTGCAGCTGTTTGGTTAAGAAGCTGGGTCGCACAACATGCACAGTTCAAGTCTAACGATAAAGCACCCTCTGGTGCAGACTATGAGAGTAGATGTGAATATGAGCATTGAACGACCAATTTTCAGTAGCTATGAACATTTCGAAAGGACGAGGCTCGTTCTTATCTGGTTGAATTTGCATTTCCACTAAATTGTTATTATTTGTCTAATAATATAACTGATGATGATGATGATGATTATTGAAATGTTTTTTTCAATTTCTTCTGAGATTGGTTAATCGCAATTAAGTGAAGACATTAAGTATAGATATTACTAAAAATTAAGTTCAACAATATTCCATGTAAGTGTACAAATAGAGGCAAATACATGATTCCCTCTTACACTGACCTGCTCAATTTCTCGTCTGTCTGGTTTGGGGATGAGAGCCAAGAGAAGTTGAAAATATAGGCTATAGTACGAAAATTTTAGAAGAACAACTGGGTCAGACTATGATCCACGTGAAATTGGGGTGTGAAAGGGTGAAGGCTTAGCTGTGTGACCCTAAGAAAGACATCCTCAGCCCCTCCCGGCAATTCTCATCGTGGTTGAAAGATATGTCAGGTGACCACCGTGATCACATTCAACAAATGACTGGAATGCTTGAGCTTGTGACAAGAATTAAGTTTCTGCGGCGCGCTGTTTTTCTACAATACACGAACGTGACAGATGAACAGACATTATACCACACATATCCTAAACGATATCATAGGCACGCCCTTGCCCTTTGCATAGTCTATAGCCACAGGAAAGCGAATCAACGAAATGACAATCTTACGCCGTCATAATTCGTTTCTTGAAACTACATTAGCGTTTAGGCCAACTGATATTCTTTATTATCGTTCTCTCTCTCTCTCTCTCTCTCTCTCTCTCTCTCTCTCTCTCTCTCTCTCTCTCTCTCACACACACACACACACACACACACGCACGCACGCACACACACACACACACTAACGTCATCTTGCAATTTGACCGTCGTGACTCAGGACGAAACAAGAAGTAAAAAGGAGTTCAGTAGCTATGCCTGCCAACAGCAGTACCGCACGGCAGTGAACAGGCGTCATCAGAATAACGAAGTAATGCAAGTGTTCTCACGATCAGCGAACGACCTGTCACAACGACTACATTTGTCACAAAATAATGTGAATTATTAATTATGATAGATTAATAATTTAACAATCCCTGTGGGTCCCTGGAGGTCGTGGGCCCGTGTGCGTTGCACACACTGCTCACACGATGGCTACGCCACCGTGTCTAACTGCACCGGTGACCGTGATGTGTCGGTCTCTTTAGAAGAAGTGACTGCAACAATAATTATTCTGATCACTTGCAATAACTGTTCGTTTGATGTAAAGTTTAATTGAGCATTTCATGTCATTGAAATAAAAACATCGATATAGAACATCGTAGAATGTAATTATATTATCGTATTGAAGTTCCTGTTAGGTCATTGCTTAAGGAAATCTGCACCATTTCGTGTCCACTACATAGGCCTATTACCGCCTTAGCTAGGCCTACCTATAGCGTGAATTCCGTCCGTTGTCAAAAAATTTAATTTATTGCAGGACTCTGGGGCGTCATCAACAACGCAGGTGTCTTTGGCAAAATTGGTCCGCTAGAGTTTTTCAGCGTTGACGATTATCGTGACGTATTTGACATCAATCTCTACGGCGTAATCAACGTCACAATGACGTTTCTTCCCCTTATCAAGAAGGCACGTGGTCGCATCGTTAATACGGCCAGCATCGCTGGTCGATTCTCTGGCGTTGGATTTACACCGTATTGCATATCTAAATATGGCGTGGAAGCATTTACCGACGGTCTCAGGTTAGATAATTTGCTAAATAATTTCAGGTAGGCCTAGACCTGAAAACTGAACGAAAATAAAATGCACGTGGGTCTATGTTCAAGCCTCTTTTGCATTGTATTGAATGGACATAAGATACATTTTTCACGCTTTTGCTTTCATTCTATCTTTCTCGATCTTTAATGCTGCCATTCCTTTCTCTCTGTTTCTTTTAAATAACCACCACTACCACTATCTTTGCTATAGGGGTCACAAAGTCATGACCGGACAACCATACGATGTTGCTGATGCTAGAACTTGATGATGTGGTAGCGAACGTCATGATGATGAAGATTGGGACGATAGTGATGTTAGGGATTAAAATGTCAGGCTTTTTCTTTGGTATCCATTGTTTTCCCCACTTAATCAATCAATAAATCAAGCAATCAATCAATCATTTATTTTGTAACCAAACTTTTTACAGTTATAGATTGCAAGTCACATTTTCAAAGGGGAATGACCACAAGGATAGGCCCTGAAGGGATCACTGACCCCGCTAGATAGGGACAACTACATGTACGTACATGTAAAACACATATAGATGCAACGGCCGTCAATGGCTATTAAGTAGCCTAAGATAGTGAATGATTAGCCTACATTTACTTAAGATATTTTAACTAAATTAGACAGAGCAAAATCTTAACTAAATAAGAAAGAATAACGAAATAATAAGTGCAAAAACAGTGTGCGTGAGTGGCTTAATAGACAAACATTGTGATACTTCATGAAACACTGTTGCTATTACCGACTAAATGAGAGCGTAACTTTTTCTTGAACAATGATAACGATGGAGATTGCCTGATTTCTTGAGGGATCTTATTACAGATTGAGGGAGCAGTGACTCTAATAGAGAACAGACGGGAATTTGTGCTAGCAAAGATGCATCTATAGTAAGTCGAGTTTCTTTTTGAATGACAATGGATCTGCGATGCAAGATTAAGGAATCCCTTGAAAACAGGAGCGAGCAAATCGTGGTCAACACGGTACATAAATTCTCCCGATTGATAGAGTTTAATCTGCTCAAATTTTAATTTGTTGAGATAACAAAATAATGGTGTAGTATGCGATAAATATGTAGTACCAGCCACTATGCGAATTACCTTTTTTGGAGTAGGCCTATTGTCAGTCTATTCAGTCTAGTAGCCTATAGCCTAATATTATAAATGCCCATATTAGATTACAGTTAGGCTACTGTATGCTAAGTGTGGATACACAAGCGAATAATAGGCTATACCGGTAGTTTTAATCGTAATCGTAAACTCGAAATTTCTAAAGCGCCACTCGAAAGCCAAGCGCGGGGCGCCAGCTTATTCACGAGCGCTGCGTTGAGTTAGAAGGGTTGTCCGTGAGAGTAGTCCGTGGTGGTCAGGGTCGAGTTACCATAGGATCAAACAGGCGGAACAGCTACTAAGGCGGGTGTCGTCTGGGCCGGGGGATTAGAGGGTGGAGGATCAGATGAGACAGGGTAAGAGTTCGTGAAAAGGAGTGTCTTAAGTTTCGAATGAAAAGCCCTATTTGTGATGGACAGAGGAGCCTGAGGAAGGTGGTGGTGTGTGATCTATTCAGGCAGTCAATAATAATAATAATAATAATAATAATAATAATAATAATAATAATAATAATAATAATAATAATAATAATAATAATAATAATAATAATAAAAATAATAATAATAATGTGATGTAGTCTATTCAGGCAGTCAATAATAATAATAATAATAATGATAATAATAATAATAATAATAAAAATAATAATAATAATAATAACAGTAATAATAATAATTATGATAATTAATAATAATAATAGAAATAGTAGTAGTAGTAGTAGTAGTAGTAGTAGTAGTTAGTAGTAGTAGTAGTAGTAGTAGTAATAATAGTAGAAATAGTAGTAGTAGTAGTAGTAGTAGTAGTAGTAGTAGTAGCAGCAGCAGCAGCAGTAGTAGTAGTAGTAGTAGTAGTAGTAGTAGTAGTAGTAGTAGTAGTAGTAGTAGTAGTAGTAGTAGTAATAATAATAATAATAATAATAATAATAATAATAATAATAATAATAATAATAATAATAATAATAATAATAATAATAATAACCATGACCATACAACGCTTTAACGCTGTGGCTCTCACAGGGTCTTTTATTAAGCCCTTAATTGACATGGATGAGGGTGGTTGGACTCGCTAAAATTCACACAGCTTTTGTTCTGTTTGTCTATTAATTTGGAAAATAATAATAATAATAATAATAATAATAATAATAATAATAATAATAATAATAATAATAATAATAATAATAATAATAATAAATAAATAAATAATAATAATTTAAAACAAAATAAATAGTAATAATAATAATGACGACAATCCTTATGGCGCCGTAGCACAGCACATGCCGTGCAATAAGGGCGGCTCTACAAACACAGGAAAGCATTCAGTTAGAATTACGCATTGGAGAAGAGATAATAATTATGTCTTGAGTCGAGATTTTCAAAGCGTCAGCTGAGCTGGCTGAACGAACAGTGGTAAGCAGACTGTTCCAGCAACGGGTCCAGCAGTTGAAAGAGTGCGCTCTCCAAAGCGTGTCCTTGCAATGGGATCCAGAACACGTTTAGGCTTTCCAGGCCCGGCCCTAGGGTTTGCGGCGCCCAAGGCAGCATCAGGTCCTCAAGCATAAATTTTGCGCATGCAGTTGGTTTCCTGTCAATACGGCCCTGGTGGGGGAGAGTCACCTAAGATGGGACACTTAACGTTGTTTCATAAATTTCTGTTGAGCTAATATCACTATTTTATAATAAGCTACACTGATGTGGATTAGGGCCTATACATATTTGACTTTCAAATGGTGCATGTAAAATAATAGCAATTTTACTAAAAGCGACATTATTGTCATTAAAACAATTGCTAACATGTCCCAGCTTAAGCAACTATGTCCATACTATAAGACAATAATTTCCATAATGTCAGATTGGGAAAATTTAATAATGTGAAATAGCATCAGCGAACATGAAAAATGTCAATTAGCCTATCAATCAAATCAAGACAGCAGCACCGTAAGTATTAACACATTTAGCAGTTGCTAGGCAGAGTCTGATTAAGATACCGGGTCCGGTACGTGATATGTAATTCGCAACCCTTGACAGTGGATTCCTGAGGCCTTCCTCTGCGAATAGCGGCAGCAATAGTACGTGTGTTCGTTCTTATGAAGCGTTCCATTTTAGATGGCTTTCCCTACTACCTTATGTAGGCCTAGGCCTATCTAAGTAATGCAAAATCATCAGCGCCCGCACTTAGGGGCAAGAGAGGCCCCGCCCTGAAATTTTTAACAACTGATGCCTACGGTTTGGTTTTTGACAAATTTCTTTGCGCCATAGCACTAATGATGCTAATAATTATTATTCACAAAGTAAATTTACATTATTTTAGACACCTTTCTGAAAATATCCATGTTCTAAATTTCCTGCTCTTGCTAAAAATATGTCACCACTATCATTGTGTTTTGTCCTCTCCTGCAAAAATGTGTGAGGACATTTGCGAATTTGAAGCAAAATGAGTCAATTATGGTTTCTGGAGAAAATTCTGCGTGCAGGCCTAGGCTAAAAAGGTAGGCTAGCTGTGAAGAAGTTTCGTTCTTTCAAAATCACCCTGTCACATTCACGTGACAAATTTACTGCAAGCATAAGCTTAGTTGTTATACGACGAAACCATTGCCAATCTCGATAGAGAAAAAATTATAGCCAGCAGCGCGGGGCCCCTGGAAGCGCGGGGCCCAAGGCGGCTGCCTCGCTCGCCTTGCCCTAAGGCCGGGCCTGAGGCTTTCATTCGATAACATATTTGTAAAGCTTTACATTGTATATAAACGTTTTTCTGCGAAGCGGAGCCCGGATATTCGTTGGCCCAATTATGCTGAAGCAAGACATGGTCATGCACACATGCACGGTTGTTTTCGACGTTATGACGATGAAAAGAATTGATAATGACTTTTACAGATGTGATAGCAATGACGAGGATAGTGGCGATAAACTTATTGTCCGGTCTGGTTGTTTTTAAGGCGTTCACTTCGTCCTTTCGGAGTGAAAGCGGTGCTTATCGAACCTGGAGCACATAAAACTCATCTGACATCAACTCAAAACTATTCCAACCTAATGACCGCTGCCTGGAACGGAGCATCAGCTGAGGCCAAAGCAGAATATGGAGAGGAATACCTCAAACAGTGTATGTGTCTCTTAGCTATAATTACCATACCCTCATCAACAAACTAATGGTGGGGTTCTCTGATAGTTCGCATGCTATCGTCTATGCTCGAACCTACTTTAACTATACAAATTCGGCAAATGGACCCTTTCTGAGACAGACCTGGATAGTGCTCTAGAATCTGGACACTACACTTTCCTTCTTTGCACATGTCTATAAAATCTCTCGTCTAATTTGTGTCATCTTCACCGTCTACGTGCCATTGGACGATCTGTTCCCATCCTGATTTTTACCTTCATCAGTTCCTGCATTGATTACTGTAACTCGTATTCAATATCCTGCCAAGTCTCTGCTTTGCAGTGCTCCAGTCGATATGTAATGTTGGTGCTCGTTTCAGTGGCGTAGACAAGGGGTATTTCGGGGGTTTAAACTACTTTCTGAGACAGACCTGGATAGTGCTCTAGAATCTGGACACTACACTTTCCTTCTTTGCACATGTCTGGTCTGCACATTGGCCTCGGAAAATGTTTTTTTAAAGGTTAATTATCCACTTAAATAAGAAAAATAAAACAATTGCTTGTAGTAACTGTTGTTTTTCTTACTTTATTCCCTTTGTTACTTTATTCCCTTTCTATTTACTGTAATACTGTCGGGTTGCTTGTATGCGCACTTGTTATAGCGCCTCTTCCAGACCTCAACTGCTACTCAGAGGCGCTCCCTACTACAGCGCGGACACTGCATCGGAGTTTCACGCCGAAGCGCTGAAGGACTTACCCAAGGTCCCTACGCGGCGACTTGAGGTGGATTCGAACCTCGAACCTTTCGGCTTCAAGGCAACGAAGCCACCACTACACCACCGCGCCCCACCGCGGTTGGTGTCGGAAAGGGCATCCGCCCAGGCCATAAAAGCCCCCAAACCTCCCCATCGTAAATTTCTGGCTACGACACTGGCTCGTTTGATTGTCCTCCCTTCTCATTTGTCTGGTATTTCTGCTTTTATGACAGAACACATTCATTGGCTTCCCGAAACTGTTTGACTTCAATATAGAATTATTCGCTTTCTTGCATGCAAAGCGCCTTTCATCAGGTTGCACTGAAAGAGGCACTTTATAAATCCGTAGGTGTAATAGAATAGAATAGAAACATTGTAAAATTATTCTCTATATCTTCATGCTTAGTAACTCTGCTTACCTGATTGTTTTGTAAGGCGCCTCGACGAAGACATTCATGCATGCATACATATGTACATGCATAAGCCTTATCTTATCTGACCATTTATAAAGCGCTTCTCGCAGCACGAGCCTTTCAGAAGCCTGCATACACATTTGCTAGTGGGCAAATATTGAGACATGAATAACAACTAGACATAATTGTGTCGTTTGGAGGTGAGCGAAATAAAGATTGCATAATTATAACGCGATTTTGTTTCTACTTAGCAATCGAGTCAATCATCGATTTTACGGACAAGCTGGGATCGGACAAACTTACAGACGTTGTGGATGCCTATGAGGAGGGTCTACTCGGTCGCTACCCTCGTGCCAGATATGCGGTGGGATGGGATTGCTACTTGTTCTTCCTTCCCATACAAGCCTTACCAGAATGGATTGGAGATTGGGTGCTCGCCTCAATTGATAAAGGCCCTCGACCTGCTGCACTGAAGAAACAAGCTGTGCAATAGCTATTATAGCTGAAGCATTTATTTCACATGCCAATCATTCTGAATAACAGAATGCCATACAATTGGTTTTGATGAACCTGCTGCAGTTTTTAAACTTATTTCTTGTTGAGCAATTAGACTATGAATATCAAAATGCGTCAAAAACCGACGATATTTAGGTCTATCTTTTGAAACATAGTTACATTTGCCTATCCAGCAGAATTATTCTCTAGCTATGATAGATGTCGCGCTTAGCATGTTAAATCCACGTGTTGTAGTGACTTTGAAATGTGTGTCAAACGAAAATCCTACCGGCAGTCATGTGAACACTTACAGCACTAGTTCTCATGATTCTGGCAAAAATCTCACGTTGCCTGACGGACCTGTGAGGCTGTGACGGTTCAGTTTAAGCAATCGGTGTTTTTTTATTCCAGGTTATAAGAAAACTAGCCTACTCATAGGTTGCATTGTCAAATTACATCCTAAAAGGCAATTAACACATTACTTTAACTCGCTGTCTGTGTTTCAAATGAAAAGTTACTTAAATCCATGTCTGAAATTGAAGACTTATTGAAATCTGTCAGATTTGCTCTTTCATTCAGTTCAGCTCTTGTTCTTCAGTCTTCACATATATTGTACGCTTTATGTCAGAAAATAAAATGCATTGCATGAAATGCAAACATTTTCTCCAACAGTTATTCAAAATCTGTTCATTTTGTATGTTAATATATCCCTCCACCACAAGTAGCCTAACCTCTGCTGAGAAAAAGGACCACGTGTAGCTTAGCCTACTAGTTCAGCCGGAAACGGCCTTTTTCATCAATTCTTCAATATTGATTTTCGCATCTAATTATAGTGCATACAGGCTTCGAATCGCGCTGTAGCCTACTTACGAAGATCAGCGGACCTGACTGCTATCAATCAAACGACAATCTGGTACCCTAAAAATAGTGCTTTCATGAATATTCTGAAATCTGAACCATGCGCCAAATGCATGCAGAAGCCAATGTAGAGGAAAATATATGCTAAGGAAGTGCTCTTGGTCCCGTTTACTCGTAGCCTACCACCATCATGCAGAGTCGTGATTTTTCTGTGGTTGGCCCGGTTGTATGGAATGCCCTCCCACTTGAACTGCGCCTGCTCCATAGATCACTCTCTGACACATTCTATAAGCACTTAAAAACTGTCCTGTTTGGCCGTGCTGGAGTCGGGAGCGAAGAGGCGCTATATAAATACTTCAATGAATGAATGAAGGAAAAACTAATGGCAGCTTTGCCGATATTTTAATCGTAGGCTATTGCGAATTGCGATGACACAGTTACCGTAGCCATGCAGCGCTTGCATATAATTAATTGTTAACTCGAAGGCGTCACGTGACTTCGAGGAGGCGCGGTATTTAAGAGGGTTATGAGGAGTCGCGGTAGCCCGCTCGCCACGCCGGCGGCACGGGTTCGATCCCCGGTCGGTCGGTTTATCAGAGATTAATTTCTCGGATCTTTACTGCGGGTGGCTCGGTCGCAATATAAACGTGGAGTGAGAGGTTGTACTCTGCCTCCGACACTAATCATCTTCGAAATGAAAAAGTGTCGTTAAGCCCGAAGAACAGTCGCGGTTGCTACATCTAACCACCCACAGTCGCCTTTTTAATTTCTTTCAGCCTAAATTTAACTCACGGTACCGGTACTCACCTGTATGAGTTCGTCTATCTCCCTCTCTCCCTCCCTCTCTGATATCATGGCAACTTGATGTTGCTTTTACGTAGTATGCCTGTATCAACTACCAACCACCCCAGCCGAAGCACAACAGCATAGCCTAATGTAGAGCCTAAGATGCTCAGCTCAGTCTGCTACAGTTTTGTTGTTGACAGTGGCGGCGCCAGCTATGCAATAATTTCAGCAGGTCATATCAGTGCCATGAGAGTTATCAGGCAGGTCGAAGAAAGCAAATGTAAAGTAAATATAAAAAATTCCAAAGAGGTCATAAGTCAGCTCAAGAGTAACATAGGCAGTATGTGAAATGACCTGCCGCGACCTATGGTGGCGCCGCCACGCTAAGCAAAGTGAAACTCAGAGAGGTATATTTATAGTAACATCTATAGAGCATATCTATGCTCTCAATTTCATGCTTTGATTTTTCAAACTATTGCTGAAAAATTTAGGCGTGATCATTGGTCTTTGACCCTCCCCCAAAAATATCTGAGGCGTCCTTGATTGTAATGTGTACTGCCTACAGACTATATACAGACAAGGCACACAGGCGATTGTGGCTCGCACTCTTCCCTGACGTCCAGGCCGGGTCCACTGCTATACGGAAGGACTGTTTAGACGTGTGAATTTACAAAGCAATTGTAATACTCTGCACTGTAGGCGCTATATTTTTTTTGTAGGGGGGGTCCGTAGCTCAGTTGAGAAAGTGCTGGTCGATAAACTGAGTAGTCATTATCGCGGCCTGGGTTCAAGCCTCGCTAAGGGCAAAAATTATTTGAATTTTCTGTTAGCTGCCAGTGGAGCTTTCTGTTGTGTTGTTTGCCTCGGGTCTGTTGAAAATAAGATCGCCCCTCGCACTCCTGGTTTGGCCGCACCAGGAGCGTTCCAGCACTTAGGTCATTAGTGTTAAGCTACCGAACCTGTTGTGTAGCCGACCTGCGTGTCGTGCGAAGCTGGCCGTATTTCGTATAACTTGTATCTGTAATCATTCTGCGGTCTGTCATATTGAATGTTAATAAACGAAGATTATTATTATCATTTACATTGCGTGACTGCGTGATGTAGGCCTAAACCATGTAAAATATCGCGTGTCCATCGTTAACCTCCATAGTCTCAGCTATAGCTCATAGTCTGCACCGCAGGGTTCTTTATCGTTGGGTGTTGAACTTTGCTATGTTATGCAACCCAGATTCTTAACCACACAGTGAACATGAAATCTGAGTATCGTATCGCAGACGTCCATAGTCCACGGATCCAGACATCAGAATACAGGACTGTGGCAATTCAGTAACCAACATTGATCGAGAGTCTGCGTTGAAAAGAGGTATGATATGATTACACTGTTGTGGAATCTACGTAGATTTTATTTTCACCACTTAGAGGACAACGACGACGATGACGATGGTGATTATTATTATGATGGTGGTGGTGGTGGTGGTGGTGGTGGTGGTGGTGGTAGTGGTGGTGCTGGTGGATGTTGCTGTCGTTCCGGGTGGTTATGATGTTGATGGTGATGCTGCTGACGATAACGATGATGATGAAAATGAAATTGATACAAATGCAGTTCGCTTGGGTTCCATGACAAAATGTCTCCTGACAAAATGTCCCCGACAGAATGGTACGGTCAAAATGTCGTAGTGACAAAATGTCGAGAGACAAAATGTCATGAACAAAATGCCGGCAGACAAATTGTCGTGAGCAAAATGTTATGGACAAAATGGCTCAGACAAAATGTCTTAGAACAAAATTCAATCTATCCGATGTTTGTAGTATACCCACACGAGAAAATAGAGTAGATCTATGTCAGGGAACCGGGATAAAAGTAGCCGCTCATGAGACAGTTTGTAGAAAGCGGTACAAAGGATCAATGGACATCGAAGAGAAGGCAAGCGCAAAAGAACGGATTGTGAGAATAGTGACTGACGAGAAGAGTAAGGAAGAATCCTGAAAAATGCCTGCAACAACCTTGTTGGCTTTTCCCATTCAACAACAACCAACCTTGCTCGCAAACTCCTGCACTATATAACAGCACAGTATGACGCTCCTGCGTTGCCAACTGGAACTCGGAGTTCAACCCAGGTAGAAGAAGAAGACCTATGTGAGAGTCAGTGAAGTATTGCACGCTATTATTGCAGATTGCAGCAACAAAGAGATCCCATCGACTATTCGGGAGAAATTGCAGGAGTTCTAATATCAATGTTGTATACGAACATTGAACAGCTCGATTGCGTACACATTTCGCAGCTTTGTAGTAGTATTATGTATTGAGATAGGCCTATTGCTTACACACGCTTTGTAGTATTGCATTGTATTGTACAAAAACATTTATAAAGCGCCTCTACTAGGGTGAACCGTTCAGAGGCGCTCCCAGTGCGCAAGGCCACGAGAGAATAAATAGGTTTTGAGAAGATAAAATGGGGAGGAGCCTACCAGTCAGAAGTTGAGATCGAGTAGATGGAGAAAGCGTATTCCAACGCGAGAGGCCAATTGATAATAATTAATTGTAATCGTAGGCGAATCGCAGTCTCCAAATCTCTTAAGTGCTACGTGAAAGCCAAGCGCAGGGCAGCAGCTTATTCACGAGCGCTGCGTTGAGCCAAAAGGGTTGTCCGTAAAAGCAGTCCATGGTGGTCCGGGTCGAGTTAGGCTACCATAGGATCAGAGGGTGGAACAGCTACTATAAGACGGGTGTCGTTTGAGCCAGGGTCACTAAGATTAGTGCCAGGTTAAAACACAAGAAATATATTTTCAAACTACTGTGATACGAATCAAGAACGAACATTCCATGTTCATAAGTCCCACAAATAAATAATAAATTATTGTATTAATTTATTTCCTAAACACATGTATTATGACTCACTGGTTAAATGGAATTACCGTGATTTATTAGTCTTTTCTATTTTCGGTCCTGATTAAACCGAGTTTTAAAGACATCCCCCTGGAAGGAGGACATCACAGTCTGATAATTCTTTGCTTTTTTCGCATTTTGAAGATAGTTTTCAGATTTTTGAATGGCACTACAAAAGTATGCTTCCTTCTTTAGATCGTGACGATGGATTGCACTGTCCTGTTGATCTGGTTGTTGATTGCGGTCGTCGTGTACTTTGTTGTACGTAAGTTCATCAGTAAGTTACGTATCGACCGATACACAGACGTCTATGTTCTCATCACTGGATGTGACACTGGGTTTGGTAATATAGCAGCCAAACGTTTCGACCGGATGGGGTGCCATGTGTTTGCCGGATGTTTGACGGAGAAGGGAAGGGAAAGTCTGAAGCAGGAGTGTTCCGATCGGCTTCACGCCATCAGTCTCAACGTCGCGAAGACTGAAAGCATTCGAGAGGCATATGATTACGTCAAAGCTAACATTCCGGAAGGACGAGGTTCGGCCTTAGGCTATTTGCCTTCATTAGCATATTGTCTTCTTTTGCTGCCAAATTTTTTGTCAAACCGATTTATTTTGCATTCGTTCAATTTCGAATGAGTTTCGTTATTAGATTGTAGGCGCTAGCTACCGCATCGAAATTTAAAATGTCCATATCTCGGTTTTTCAAGTGAATGTGAATTGAGAGCTGAAAATAGTTGCGCTCACTTACAAGGTTTTTTAAATGTTTAGTTGTGCGAAACGAAGCCGTTTCGTAGCCCTTCTTGGCATACATACACACACAGGAGGACAAACTTTCGGATTTAGATCTATAGTTTAAGATTAAGTTCCAATTAGGCGGCGTAACGCTTAAAGAAATCAGCAATTAGGCCTAATGCTTAAAGAAATCTGCACTTCTTGCCCACTGCTTACTTACGTCCGTACTTTGCGTGATATTTTCTGTCTGTCAATTAAAATAATAATTTTGCTGCAGGACTGTGGGGCGTCATAAACAACGCAGGCGTCTTCGGAAAAATGGGTCCACTTGAGTTTTTCAGCCACAACGATTATCGTGATGTATTTGACATCAATCTCTACGGCGTAATCGACGTCACAATGACGTTTCTTCCGCTCGTAAAGAAGGCACGTGGTCGCATCGTAAATACGTCCAGCGTGGCTGGTCGAAGCTCTTTCCCAGGAATAATACCGTATTGCGTCTCAAAATACGGTGTGGAAGCATTTACCGATGGCCTTAGGTTTGATATTATTTTCGCCATAATTTCAGGCAGAATTGACAAGGGGCCGTCCATAAAGTACGTCACGCTTTTTTTGACCATTTTTGACCCCCCTCCCCTGTCACAAACTGTCACAAATCTCGGACCCCCCCCTAAAGGGAAACGGATAGGTGGCGCTCCGGCGTGTAAACACCGACTCGACACGGCTGCTGCTTTATATCGAAATTTACTAGCATTCTTAGTCGTAGAGTCTCGCTCTTCGTCTTATGGAGTTGAGATTACTTTGCGCAACATTGTGGATTATTTTATTTCGTCCGTCTTACAGTTTTAAGGAGTTTACTGTTTTTGAATTATTCTGTACTGTTGCTTCTACGGACATGGCTACGCCTACCTGTACGACATACTCACGTGATCTAATTTGTTCGTTGTGCACAAATGATGATTACCGTATTCTTCGAGCCACACGGAAAGTTCTGTTTCGGTTTCGTTTGTGGCGTCCAGCGTCGGTCTACCGCCAAGGTCGCCGGCCTGAATCTTCTCAGCCTGTCGCCCAGATCTCGGGCGAGGGCGGTGACGCCTCTGCCTCGGTTCAGGCTACGTCTCCTGACCGGCCTCTACCAACAGTTCATAGCGGCGTTCGCATTGGATCTTGGAACGTTCGCTCACTACGGCACAAATTCGTTGCTGTCGCTGATACAATAATTACCAATGATCTTGATCTTCTGCTGATCACAGAATCATGGCATCGATCCTCGCAAGACGTTGCCGTTCGACGATCTTCACCTCCTGGATACGCCTTCGTCGACTCTCCACGACCCGGTGCTACGGATGAGGACTCCTCCGGTGGCGGAATCGTTGTCTACCATCGCGACACCTTGCCAGTGCGGAGGATCGTGCTACCCGTCCTCCCAGCCACCTTCGAGGTACTCGCCGTCTCGGTTTCGTCACCTCGCGGACCCCTCACCGTTATAACCATCTATCGTCCGGGTTCAGCGCTGCCAACGCAAGCGTTCTTCGAAGAGTTCACCGCGCTACTTGAGCAGTTTGCTCTATACAACACCCAAATCGTAGTCGCCGGTGACCTCAACCTCCATCTCGAAGACCCGACGCTGCCTGCAGTTGTGGAGTTCGGTGCCATCATGGAGCAATTCGGTTTGGTGCAGCACGTTGGCGGACCAACCCACCAATACGGCGGATGGCTCGACGTCTTCATCACTCGAGATGACACGTCGCTGATCGACCTCAACATCGATCCTCCGACCGTTTCGGACCATGGTCTCATCGTCGCTACTGTTCCATTTCTCCACGATGCACCGCTCTCCGTTGTCAGGGAGGTGCGCAGTTGGCGGAAGTTGGATCGATTGGCGTTTCGACAGGCGCTTCTCAACATTCCTGCCATCGCTGACCCGTCCAGCATGTCAGATGCATCGGTTGCTGACCTCTTCGACGAATATGAGACATCTATGATGACTCTCGTCAACAATCTACTTCCCTCTCATCCGGCCAAGATGCGGCGCTCTGGATTGACGCCTTGGTTTGACGCCGAGTGTCGCGCTCTCCGACGTCAAGCTCGCCGTCGTGAGAGACTCTACAGACGTTCAAAATCGCCTGCCGACCATGCTGACTGGGTGAAATTCGTCCGAGAGATGCACCGTCGATACAGGGAGAAGGAGACACTATATTGGGAGAATAAGATCAGCCATCACTCCAAAGAGCCCAGGAAGCTCTGGGCTACATTCAATGACCTTCTCGGTCGGTCTCATCCCGGAAGCCGACCTGCTACACCGCTGTTCACAGCTGGTGAATACTTGGACGCCTTCACCTCGAAAGTTAAGTCGGTTCGCGATGGCACGGCTGGCTCCCCTCCGCCAGAGTTCCCTCCGACGGGATGCTCTCTCTCAGCTCTTAATCCAATATCCAGCGAGGAGCTAAAGCGAATCATCTTAGCTTCAGCTCCTAAAACCTGCGACCTCGATCCTCTTCCATCATTCCTTCTGCAAGAGTTCATCGACGTCTTCCTTCCTTTCCTTACAGTCCTCTGTAACCGCTCTCTTCAAGAGGGAGTTCTTCCTTCGTCACAGAAGAAGTTCATCCTTGTTCCTGTTCCGAAGCGTGAAGGACTGGACTTGTCAGATCCTGCCAACTTTAGGCCCATTGCGAACGTTTCGTTTCTGTCTAAAGTAATTGAGAAGATTGTTGCTTCTCAACTAACAGCTTATCTTGATGTGAACAATTTACTGCCGATTTTTCAATCTGGTTTTCGTAAGGGTCACTCCACGGAAACCCTGTTAGTTCGCCTCCTTTCTGATATATATGGGGCAATTGATCGATCGCAGGTCACCCTTTTAGCACTATTTGATGTGAGTGCGGCTTTCGATACTGTTGATCATGATATCCTTCATAGGCGCCTATCAACCTCGTTCGGTCTTTCTGGGAACTTTCTCGACTGGCTTGGTTCCTTCCTCCACGACCGTTCCTTTTCTGTGGTCTACGGGTCTACCAGGACTCCATGGGTTCCTGCCCCGTTTGGCCTGCCTCAGGGTTCTGTCCTGGGCCCACTCTTATATATTATTTATACTGCCGATCTTGGTTCTCTCCTGGCCGCTTCTTCTGTCCTGAGCCAATCCTACGCGGATGACCTGCAAGCGTATTTGCACTGTTTGGCGCCAGCAGCCATTTCTACTGTCAGGGTCATGAGCCGGGCAATGGAGACCTTGGAGGCCTGGATGTCCTCCAATCGCCTGCGGCTAAACTCATCCAAAACCCAATTTATATGGTTTGGCACGCGCCAACAGCTCGCCAAAATTGACCTGAAGGTTCTTGCTCAAGAATTCCCTCAGTTTACCTTCTCTTCCTCTGTCCGGGACCTTGGAGTCACTCTGGACCAAGAACTTACTTTTACGCGGCATATCAACCTGCTATGCCGCAGTTGCTATTACCAATTGCGTCAGCTTAGAGTGGTGCTCCGCTCTTTGACCTTCAATGCTGCCTTAACGCTAGTCCACTCTTTTGTCGTTTCTCGTCTGGACTACTGCAGCGCCCTCTATGTGGGTCTTCCGGTGACTCGGGTTGGGTGCTTGGATCGGGTCTTGCGCTCTGCGGCGCGCCTTGTTGGTCGCATCCCAAGATTCGGCCATGTCAGTGACTATATGCGGGACGTCTTGCATTGGCTCCCTTTCTCACAAAGGATCACTTACCGGATATCCTCCTTGGTTTGGCGCTGTCTCGCGGGTGTGGCCCCTGTCTATTTACAGGAACTCTGTTGCTCCACCCTAAACATCCAGCGCCGTGGCTCTCTCCGCTCTTCTAAACAGGCTGAGCTTCTTGTCCCCCTGGCACGCACTTCTATTACGCAGCGCCGTGCCTTTTCTGTCGTTGGCCCTACAACCTGGAATGGGCTTCCTGTGGAATTACGTCTAGTGCCTAGAGCCTTTGAGACTACGTTCTACTCTGCTCTTAAGACTGTTCTCTTTAGCCGTGGTTGGGTCGGGAGCGCTTCTGAGTAGATACTCTTGAAGAAGCGCTATATAAATGCCTTAAATGAAATGAAATGAAATAAAGTACTTCACACTTTCGAACAAAAAATTTAAAAACATAACCATTTACCTAACTCTCTAAACCCTAGGATACTATCCCTAACCCCTCTGATAGTGACGTATGTCCCTAAACGTATTGATAGTGACGGGAAATCAACTTTTATCCCGCCAGGCCGGGTTTTAGACACGCCTGGCCGGGCCGGGTCGGATTTTAGGTACTAAGAACAAAAAATAAAAAAGAATTTAAAAAATAAATGTGTGACGTCACACATGGCCTGACCCCCTCCCCCTGTCACAAACTGTCACACTTTCTTACACCCCCTCCCCCCTCTGGAGCGTGACGTACTTTATGGACGGCCCCCAATGCAAACTTGAAGAAACATGAATCTGTGTTTAAACTCATTCTGTATAGTGCATTGAACTGTTGGTCTATTTAATCTATTTCTTTCCCTTTCCTTTCAACTCGCTTTTTATCTTTTCTTCTCTATATTTTTTCTATTTATGTAATATTCGTCACCGCCACCATATTCATGTTAGACCTAAGGTTATCTACAGATACCAATAATTATAATAATTTGTCGTGATCGTGACTTCACTAGAATGGTGATGATTATGAGAGTAGGCCTAATGCTGATGACGATGCGATGGTTAGAATGCGATCGCATTTTAATTGGTGTCTGCTAACTTAACAAAATCCACTCAGAACGTCACAATCCAAGGCACATTTCAGCTGTCATTCAGCACTAGATCTGCAGTGTTCTTATTTAAAAATCATTTTCACTCAAGTGAAACCTGTGTATTTCTAGTCTTCATTGTTGTAAGTTCGCAAAGCATGACCACCATAAACCGATATTTTCGCCTTTATGACGATGAGTATGATTGATAATGTGGATGCATGAGAGACAATGACCATGATAATGGCCATACACTTATTGTCTGATGTGGCTGGTTTTAGGCGTTCACTTCGTCCTTTCGGAGTGAAAGCGGTGCTTGTCGAACCTGGCACACACAAAACTAACCTGACATCAGCTCAAAACTATACCAACCTAATGACCGCTGCCTGGAACGGAGCTTCAGCTGAGGCCAAAGCAGAATATGGAGAGGAATACCTTAAACAGTGTATGTGTCTCTACGTTATTATCAATCCCCCGATTAGTTCATTAACAAAGATCGCTCCTTCTCACATTAATTGTAGGGGTCGTCCCGGCGACGCCATGGCGGGAAACTCTTTGACTGTATGCATTTAGAGGAAGTCAGTTTATCATAATTAGTAACGAAGGCTCTTTGTGCGACAGCCACATAGCATTTGTTCATTACATCTTCATGATAAGTTGCTCTGTTTACACCAGCAGCGCTTTTCTGGGACATGAAAAATGGCATTATGCATATAATTATATGTATCTATGTCTGTTCTTCCTCACTCCACTCTTCAACCAGTCTATCCTGCAGGAAACCCAGCTTCCATCTTCTCAAAAACAGTCAATCCTGCTTCTTGTTTTGAAGCGAGACGGTCTGGACCCAAATGATCCATTAACAGACCAATTGTTAATGTTACGCTGTTGTCTAAAATGCTGGAGCGCATTGTTGCAAACCAATAAATTGTATATTTTGATATGCACGGGTTGCCTCCCTCTCAGCAATCGGGTTTCCGAAGAATATCATTCTACCGAGACTCTTTTGGTTCGTCTATTGTCTGATTTATAGTGGTTCTATTTTTGGTCCACCCCGTTCAAAATGTCAATAATTACATACCGGTGCACACATTTTTGTAGACATACACTCTTGCATACAGATGGATGTCTTTGTACTAACCATCTCATTTCCAAATATCGATACAAAAAAAAATTAATTGCAATCCGACAGAACAGAAAAGACGAAAGTATATTATGATGATTTCTATTTTGTTGCTGCGTAGCAATCGAGACTATAATCAATGTGGCGAACAATCTGGGATCGGACAAACTCACAGACGTTGTGGATGCCTATGAAGAGGGTCTACTCGGTCGCTACCCTCGGGCCAGATATCCGGTTGGGATGGATTGCTACACGCTCCTGGCCGTAGAAGCCCTTCCCGAATGGCTTGCAGATTGGGTTATGGACTCACTTCTGAAAGCCCCTCGGCCGGCCGCACTAAAATAACTAACCAGTCGGCGCAATAGCTGCAGCGTCTGTTTCTCTTGCAAAACACCCTGCAGTTCCAAACACCATAGGCCTATAGTTGGATTTTGTTTGTTATTCTGAAGTATATTCCCTTCTTAGCAATTGAGACAGAGTGCAATATGCAGTAGTTTTTCAAGCCGTTATGATTATCAATGATGAGAAAGCTCAGTAGGCCTACGATCGTTGAGCAATATTTTCCCTAGACATAGAGACACCTATCCGGTGGAATTCTAGACATCTTCATTTATGCAAAAGACGGTTCATTAATGAATGCGACCCATCAAAGAATTCATTCTGACTCGACGGTTACACTATAATATACTAATGACTGTTATGATGTTTTTAATAGGCTAATAATGCTTCTGAATTGTAACTTTGCAGGCAACTGTACAGTACAGTATATGATTATGAATCAGATGTCGGAAAAGATGATAGGTCAAATTTCAACTGCGTGTTATTCGTGTATCTGACTCTCGATCTCAACATTTGAGAGCCAGAAGTAAGAATTTTAAAATTAAGTTTTACAGGCTTGAATGTAGGCCCTAATTCATATACATGCAGCTTTGCAGCGGCCAAATTGTTGAGCACAATAACATTTACTGTTATTGTGCTGGTGTGAAACCCTACATGGCGACAGACCTGACACGTTGCCACTTGCTTCTCTGTTACTTATAATCCATTAGTAGCGCATATAGCCTATTCCTTTCCTGAGCAAGTTCCACATTGACCGTGCATTTGATAATAACGCAATCAGTGTTTTCATTCCAGGGTATTTCAAAGTTATCAGAGTAATATAAATTATGGACAAACTTGATACCAGGTATGGGCACCACTTTCCTAAATCATCCAAGTATTTATGACCATTTTTTTGATACTTCCGTGGATAAATTACTACAGCTGCTGTTAAAACTGCCAGTGGTAGGTCTTTCCTAAATACATATAATTATAAGCTCGGGCAACAATGCTAAACATGACAAATACATTTAACGAAGCTAGTCTATTTATTTCCAATGAAAACATTCTGCGGCATTTAATCTACTCTACATTGTAAGAATGTTTGTATCTATTATGACCGGCCTGGTGTTTGCAAGGGTTCGCGTATTGCGACTCCCTCAATACATGAACCCCAACACCAGGCAGTTTATTATAGCCGATGGTAGGAGACGCCCTGCTTGCAATGGCCTTTTGAGAACCAGACAGATGGCTGTGTTTTCAGTCTTGATGGCAATACTTGTAAAAGCGTGATGCAACATAAAGTAAGGCAGACCGCAGGTGGAAGAAGCTAAATGCAAAGAAAATATTGAAAATTCCAAATAATGTTGGCATGTCAAAATTCAGGTCAAGAGTAAGATAGCCTAGACCGAATGATGACCGATGGTAGCGCCACCACTCGATTTAGAACAAATTTCTTTTCGCTAAAGCACTGATTGTACTAAAGATATGCAAAGTTGAATTCAAAAAGTTATATTTAGGAACTTCTATGAAACATTTCCATGTTCTTAATTTCCTGGTTTGCATTTTCAAACAATTGCAGAAAACTTTGGCCGTTGGCGTTGTCCTTTGGCCTTGCTGCAAAAATATCTGCGGCGTCCTTGTCTGTAATGTGTAGCCTACTGTAGGCCTACACAGCGTTTAAAGTGTAGAAAAAGAAGTGACTAGACTCCCTTACCTGACTAGTTTGTGCTGGCCTAATAAGCGTTCAGATTCGAAGATAAATGCCTGGTCACCGTCTATGACCGTCTAGTCACACTTTACGCCTTGCCGCCTACAGAGTAAAGGCATGAGCACAGCCTACTGTAGCCCACACGCTTACCTGACGCCCAGGCCGAGCCCACTGCTCATAATCTGCACCACTTGGTGCTTTATCGTTGGGCGTTGAACTTTGAAAGGTTGTGCAACCCAGATTCTTAACCACACAGTGAACATGAAAAGTAGGTATTGCAGATGTTCATAGTCCACGGATCTAGGCATCAAAATACAGAACTATGGCAATTCAGTAACCAAGTTTGATCGAAAGACCGCGCTGAAAAGGGGTATGGCATGATTACACTGTTTTAGAATCAACGTAAATTTTATTTTCACCGCAAATGATGATTATGGTAGATGATAATGATAATGGTGAGAGTAGATGGTGATTGTGGTAGCAGCGTTGCTGTTGTTGCTGGTGGTGGAAGACGTTGCTTTTGTTAGTGATGATGATGATGATGATGATGATGATGATGATGATGATGATGATGATGATGATGATGATGATGATGATGATGATTCTGTGGTTGGCCCAGTGGTATAGAATGCCCTCCCTCTTGAGCAGCGCCTGTTCCCTAGATCACTCTCTAACACATTCTATAAGCACTTAAAAACTGTTCTGTCTGTCCGTACTGGAGTTGGGAGCGCCTCCGAGTAGTTTCCTTGAAGAGGCGCTATATAAATACTCGAATGAATGAATGAATGATTATGATGATGATGAAAAGGAGATGGATACCGCATCATACATGTACATTTCGTTTATTCTTCAATTTACGTTCCGTCAATCTAATTTCTACTCCGTTGCCCTTTCAACTGGAGTTTAACGACTGAAATCCATGATTTCACAGAATTATAAATTTATTCTGGATCTGCTCCTGCACTATCCTATTACCGCGTTCATCAACAATTTGCATTGCTGCACACAATTATACGTTACCTGTCTTTCCAACGTAGCTCATTATGTGCCATGAGGTCGCGTATGCAAAATGGTGTTGGGGAGTTTCTCACTTCCAATCATATGCCATCCCGAGCACACCTTCATCGCACCCTACCGCCAGTGATGTTTGATTCTGCTGTTTGCGCACACTATGAAAGTTGGTGAGGCGATTTCTGAAGGTAACACTGTCAGCGATTGGCTCGGTATAGGCTACTACGAAGAGGAGGCTAATTGTACACGAATTAATGAAACCACAGCTGGTGAGACAAGAAGTGTATGAAGAGCGGCCCAAAAATGAGGGTCTTATGCAATGCACCCCAGCAGATCAATCTGATGAGGAATTTCCGTTCTGCAGTTATACATTTCGGGCAGTCGGCTTGTCGAGCAATATTGCTTATTCTCAGGGAGCTGTAGCATGTCAGCTGGTGGAATCTTTTAGAGTAATAATGACATCAAACTGCATGCATAATTTTATGGTGACAGTGAGGGCAGCAACACATAATGACTTTCAATGCTCAAATTTCATTCAATCAAGTTATAGGTCTAGTCGACATCACGATGCAGAAAAATGACATTGCTCATGGCCTTTTAAGCTTAAGATGACTCCGGACGACAAAAGCAGTATCAGAAATAAATTCTACCTACCAAAATCAGCAACAATAGAGGAAATACACGCGCATATAGTGTAAGCAATGAAAAATAGATGAATTGTACAATATGGCCGCCATTTATTCATAGCGTTAGGCCTACTCGTTACGTCATGCCGGACAGCGGGACAAGCACCTTGGTGATTTTTCACGTCCTGGGACCCACTGACTGATTCGAAGTGAGGAACTCTCCAACATCATTTTACACACGGGACCTCATGGCAATAAAGAACTAAATGCACTTTACCATCTTGGGCACGTGTGGTACTGGCGTAACGATAGACGGCAGGCCAGAATCCTGAACAGAAGTATAGTCATGAGAATTTGCGCATACGACAAATAGGTCTGTACACAGTAAGCCCACCATCCTCTGTTTCCATAGTCAAATCAGATACCGTACCATGGCACCGACTATCTAAGTGCTAAACTGATCTCAGATACTAGTAGAGTGTCCGATGCTTTCAAACTCTTCGACCACTTTGCTCTGCTTCAAATGGGAAGTTGTGGCTGAAACAGATCACTGAGATCAGTGTCACGCTAAAACACGAGAAACCGAATTTGAAAGCCAAGCTCCGGGCCGGATTAAGACACGTTCAACATGTTCGGCCGAACAGGGGCCTCACACTTTAGGGGCCCCACACATGCGTGGAAAAAATTGAGAAAAAATTGGTATATTTTGACGAAATCTCTGACAAAATTTCGACCAAACGACTAAAAAGGGTCATCAGATTTGAGGAAAAATTGGTATTCTGATGAAATGTCTGACGAAATTTCGACCAAACGACTGAAAAAAGGTTGTCAGCAAATATTAATTTTTTTTGGCAGGGCTAATATTCTATAGAAATTTCGACCAAATGACTAAAAGAAGATCATCAGATTTTTCGACCGAAGATCTCCAAACAATTTAGAACGAACAATGTCGACAAAACGTATCATATGCATAATCATAATCATATTTCACCATGAGCCGTATGCTCGCAGGTTTCCAGTGCCAACTTCGTCCTCTTCTTGCAAACTCTTCTGTCCTGGACCAGGTGGAACAGTTTTTGCAGTGAGTCATCACACCCGTCTTCTATGGCCTCCTACCATTCCGTTTGCATATTATAAGTTTCTAAATTTAATAATCAGTTAATGGATTTCCTAACACATTTGATTACGACTTAGAAAAAGGGTTAGTTAGTGTTTGCTGTTGTCCGTCCTGAAGAAATCGCGTTTTAAAGACATCCACGTGGAGGAACACAAGGGTTTGATTATTCTTTGGATTTTTCATATCGAATTTTCAAGATAGTCTTCTGAGTTCTGTAGGGTGGCACAATATACTGTTTCATGTTCTAGAATTCTGAATCGTGACGATGGATTGTTCTGACCTGTTGATCTGGTCGCTGATTGGATTCGTCGTGTACTATGTGATACGTAAGCTCATCAGTAGATTACGTATCGACCGATACACAGACGTCTATGTTCTCATCACTGGATGTGACACGGGGTTTGGTAATATAGCATCCAAACGTTTTGATCGGATGGGTTGCCATGTGTTTGCCGGATGTTTGACGGAGCAGGGAAGGGAAAGTTTGAAGCAGGAATGTTCCGATCGGCTTCACGCAATCAGTCTCAACGTCACGAAAAGTGAAAGCATTCGAGAGGCTTACGATTACGTCAAAGCCAACCTGCCGCAGGGAAGAGGTTCGATCTTGTCTGGTTGCATTTGTATTTGCATTTTTTCCCATTACAGTCGAATGATTTGTCTAATAAAAGGATATTTTAGTTTCAGCTCTACAAGGCTTAAACGGTAGGCTAAGCCATTTTGCAAATTAAGGAACAACAGATCGGCATAGACTACAGCGTATGGCCCTAACCTACGCCATTTTAAATTTGCAATATAATAATCCAATCCTTCAGTCTTGGTATACAATACAATACAATACAATATAATACAATTGGTCATTTATAACGCGCTTTAACAAAACAAGTCTTGCACAAGGTCTTGTATAGGCCTACTTTGCGTTGGTTCAGTCACTTTTATCCGTCTAGTAAGCTTTGTCTTTTCTAAATGAACTGGGGCAGTGACACTCCTGATAATTAAGTGACTGCAGCAATTCTGATCATTTGCTTTAATTGTTCATTTGATGTGTAGTTTATTTGAAATAACCATCGATAGAACATCGTGGACTGTGATTTGGCCTATAGTATTAAAGTATATCGGCATAATGCTTAAAAAATACACACTTCGTATCCACTATCTACCGCCATAACGCTAGCCTACATTGCGTGATTTTTGTCTGTCATTACAAAATAATTTTACTGCAGGACTCTGGGGCGTCGTAAACAACGCAGGTGTCTTTGGCAAAATGGGTCCACCAGAGTTTTTCAGCCACGACGATTATCGGGACGTATTTGACATCAATCTCTACGGTGTCATCGACGTCACAATGACGTTTCTTCCGCTCGTAAAGAAGGCGCGAGGTCGCATCGTTAATACGTCCAGCGTGGCTGGTCGATGCTCTTTCACTGGATTCACGCCGTATTGCATATCTAAATATGGCGTGGAAGCATTTAGCGACGGTCTGAGGTTGGATATTTTGCCTTAATTTTAAGCAGACCTGAAAAATAAACTTAAATAAATATGCGTCTGTGTTAATTAAAACTCTTTTTGTGTTAAACTGTTGACCGATTTAATCTAGGCCTATCTCTTTTTCTCCTTTTTTGAAGTTCTCTGTTTCTCTTTACTTTTTCTGTCTTTTTGTGTTTCTGTGACATTCGTATCGCCACCGAAATAATAATCTTTAGATAATTATATTGTGTTGCATTTAATCATTTATAAAGCGATCTAGTAGGGTGAACTGTTCAGAGGCGCTCCCAGTGCGGAAAGCCTTGCGAGGTGAAGAAGGTTTTGAGAAAAGACAGGGCAGAAGACAGACTGCCAGATAGAAGTGCAGAGCGAACAGAGGGAGAAAGAGCATTCCGCGAAGACAGTCAATAGGCCTATTTGTCGTAATTGCATCAAGAAATTCACTTGCAGTGAAAGCAGGTGTTTCAGACTTCAATGAAATTTTATGTCCTGCCAAGAAGCTTGATTGTGATATTCCTGGGCTGCATGATAGTGATGGTAATGATCATGATCCATGATGATGATAACATGATAGTGAATTGGTGATAGGCCTAATGCAGTTGCATTTTATTTTTAATCGGTATCCGCCGACTTCGTAACAATCTACTCAGAACAGCACAAGGCAAGGTAGTCTACTTCAGCTGTCATTCACTGCGAGACCCGTGTTGTCATTTTGGAGCATTTTTTCCAAGCATAAACAGGTTTTGTAGGCTTAGGGCCTAATTGTTTTCTTGCGCACTTGTTATAGCGCCCCTTCAAGATTGCCTCTCAGAAGCGCTCCCGACTACATCGTGGACACTGAATCGGAGTTTCACGCCGACGCGCTGAGCATTTGCGAGCGAAGGACTTGCACAAGGTCCCTACACGGCGACTTGAGGTGGATTCGAACCGGGAGCCCTCCGGGTGCACGGCTACGAAAATACTCACTACATCACCGTGCCCCACAAATTGTTGTAAGCTCGCAAATCATACCAATTAAACACCGATATTTTTGTCTTTATGACAATGAAAATATTGATTATGTCGATGACAGTGACCATGATATATAGTCACAATTCGTTATGTGGCATGTTTGACTGATTTAGGCGTTCACTTCGTCCTTTCGGAGTGAAAGCGGTGATTGTCGAACCTGGCGTACACAAAACTAACCTGACATCAACTCAAAACTATTCCAACCTAATGACCGCTGCCTGGAACGGAGCTTCAGCTGAGGCCAAAGCTGAGTATGGAGAGGAATACCTTAAAGAGTGTATGTGTCTCTACGTTATTATCAATACTCGCTTCCTTCCTTAACAATAAGTCGCTACTTCTCACACTAATTGACTGACTATAATTATATGGAGAGTTAGTCATTTTATCATTTCAGCAACGATGGCGCTTTGTTCGACAGCCGAAACATTTATTCATCACATATTCAAGCTAAGTTGCTCTGCTTACATCAGCTGCACTTCCTTCATGTACCGGAATGGTATTATACATAACAACAACAAAAACAACAACACAAATAATAATAATAATAATAATAATAATAATAATAATAATAATAATAATAGGCCTAATAATAATAATAATAATAATAATAATAATAATAATAATAATTTTTTTTTAATTCAGCGCTTACAACTGCATCGCGCTTTACATGTACAAGTTATAATATACCGTATATTATGCAGTAATCTTAATTAACGTCAAACTGAACAGACAACCTGCAACACGGCGCTAATAACAGCCTACAAAGCATGTCCGCCCCAACAAGGTTCGATCTCGTTACGTACCTCTCGCTCTCAAGTCTCTACGCCACAGACCTACTCTACCGGCCCCCACCGGTATATGTATCTAATACTATCTATTATGTATGTGCACATGTTTCTTTTATAAATTACAATAATAGGCCTAATGATCACCTTTCAATATCAAGTTTATTTGATAAGAATTATTTGAGATGTGACTTCAAGTTATCGTTTTTGTTACTTTTTGTTGCGTCATGTTTTTGGACTGTTAAAAACAATGGGCGAACTCACTGAAAGTAATAATATTGATGGCTTTTGTTCTGTTTGAAAGATTTTGGTGAAATTTGACTGTTGTAGGCCTATATCAATTACAATCAAGCTTGTAAAACTTCATTTAAAATTTCATACTTTTGACCAAGATATTGGCAAACACCTTATGGGCATTTTTGACCCACCCTGAAAACGATGTATGTACCGGTGTACAAATAACCTATATTTATACATACATACATACATACATACATACATGCATGCATGCATGCATACATACATACATACATACATACATACATACATACATATATACATACATACATACATACATACATACATACATACATACATACATACATACATACATACATACATACATACATACATACATTCATACATACATACGAGCAAACACACACATACAAATAATTATGCATGCGTATAGGCTGTATATGGGGCCTTCTCGTTAAAGTGCAATAGGATATGTAAAATTAATTTATAAAAAGACGATAATTTTATTATGATGTCTATTTCTTGCTACGTAGCAATCGAGGCAATCATCGATGACACGAATAGGCTGGGATCGGCAAAAGTCACAGACGTCGTCGATGCCTATGAAAAGGGTCTCTTCTGTCGCTACCCTCGCGCCAGGTATCCGATTGGGATGGATTGTCACGCGATCCTGTACGTACAAGCCTTGCCCGAATGGCTTGTAGACTGGGTGCTCAGGACACTTGTAAAAGTCCCTCGGCCGGCCGCACTAAAATAACCAGTCGCGCAATAGCTGCAGCGTCTACTTCTCTTGCTCAACAGACTGCAGTCAGTTCAAGAAGACACGATGTAACTGAAGTTTGTCTGTTATTTTAAAGCTAATTCTGATCTAGGCAATTGAAGCAGAGATGCGAGATGCGCCAGTTATTTAAGCCATTATAATGAGCAAAGAAGCGGAAGCTCAGTACGGTCGTGGAACAATATTTTTCCTGGACACGGAGTTTACCTATATAATATATTATGTATATAGTATACATAGGCCTATATTATAGTTATATATCCAGAGGAATTATTGAGATATCCATTTCTGCAGTTGATTCTCTTTTAATGAATACAATCCATCGAAGAATTGATTCTGTCTTAACGTTGACGCTACAAAATTGACTAATAACAGTTACTTTTTATAAGTTTTTATTAATAATGCTCCTGAACTGTAACTTTACAACTTTACATGATATGATTCAAATGTCAGGAAAAAAATGATAGGCTAAATTTTCATCGTGTGTGTTTTTCCTGGATCTGCCTCACGATTTTAAAATTGGAGAGCCAGAAGTCAGCTTATGCCTACGAATTTTTAAATGAAGTCTTACAGGTTTGAATGTAATTCATATACAGCGGCCAAATTGTTGAGGGCTATAGTGAGAGAGACAGATGCAGAGAATGTGTATGTGTGTGTGTAGCTGTGTGTGTGTAGCTGTGTATGCATGTATTGTATGCCTATGTGTATGTGTTTGGGCGTGTGTGTGTGCAGCAGATAGATTCCATTTCCACTTCTGCAATTGAAGTTGCTGCCCGTACTGTGAATTAGCGGAGGGCTTGTGAACAAATTTACGTCTTCTGCAGCAAATTGGACATTTTTACACTTAACCTTCACGGCGTTACGCTGCAGAAAGGTCATAAAATTGAAGCTTGAAGAATTATTAAAGTTGACTATTTACCAACATCAAGGCTTTCCCAGATGTTTGGCTGCAGAGCCTTTTGACGAGGCAATCACCCGAACGGTGCTTATTGGCCTTAGAGGGAGGAAGCCAGCAATCAAAAAGTTTTTTTACACAGAATAAACATTTATTAATTATATTTAGGCCTATTTATTCGAAACACTTATATGGCGCCTCTTCATGACCATCTACTCAAAGGCTTTCCCGACCAAACCTTGGCTAAGTAAGAAAGTGTTAAGGCTAGAGAGGAGTCAATCGAATGATCATCAGGCACTAAGCGATGTGCCACAGAAAGATACTGTCACTGACCATCAGTGGCGGCGCCAGGATTTCAGTTGGGGGGACTGAATCATCGCGTAGGAAATTTTCATTCGCCAAAATATCTGAGACTTTTTAGTCATTTAGTCGAAATCTTATGCATATATTTCAGTTTTTTAGGGGAGGCTAATCATGGAAATGCTTTATTTTTACATGTAAAAAACCGGATGACCTTTTTGGGGGCTTAGCCCTTCAGCCCTCTGGCGCCGCTACTGCTGGCCATGCCACCATTCCAGGTGGCATTGCCACCGACCGAGAAAGCACGGCGTTGCCTTGAGAAGGTCTGCTTGCGAGGGACAAAAGGCTCAGTGTGAACAGATGTACGACGGCAGCCTTGGCGTTAGACATGCCATTGTATAGGACACATTGGCAGCAATAGGCAATTCTGTAGCGTTGCTGGTCTCTGAGTATATATGCAATAATTATCTTAAATGTACAACGAAGGCCTACAGTACAGTACTGCTCATGTGCACATTCTGCAATGCAGTTACAGCTTGCACGCTTCGTTGAAGCTCAGGGTTGGGTAAAATGAAATCTTGTTGACTTGGGACCTTATTCACTTTCGGGATAGGCCTATAGTGTGAATATAATAGTTGTCTCTAGTGATAATGATTGATGACTGACAGTATGATAGAAACGAAGTAAAACTCTACATATATGTCCTTGTCGGCTTTTATATATTCACTGCCTAGGCTACTCTCCGGTCTGTAGAATATATGCTGATTTATTTTGAGGGTCTTTTATTTGCCAAATAATACGACCCAGATTCTTAATCATGACTGTGAGCATGAGGGAAGCATGAGCATGGAAGGCTGACATCGTAAACGAATTTTGTCTACGTGACCCACAGACAGAAATCGCTGGAATCCAGCAATTCAGGTTACAAATCGATCGAAAGGCTGATGAAAAGAATAATAGGTATTATAATGATTATAGCCCACTGTTCTATTCTTCGGATGGCCTGAGCCTGTCTCAAGCCAGGATAAAGATAATAGATTAGTGTTTGAGTGAATTTTCAGGATAATCTTCAGATTTTTAATGGTGTGACAATAGATTGCTTGATGTTTTAGAATTCTGAATCGTGACAATGGTTTGTTCTGACCTGTTGATCTGGTCGTTTATTGTGGTCGTCGTGTACTTTGTTGTACGTAAACTCATCAGTAGATTACGTATCGACCGATACACAGACGTCTATGTTCTCATCACTGGGTGTGACACGGGGTTTGGTAACATAGCAGCCAAACGTTTCGACCGAATGGGTTGCCATGTGTTTGCCGGATGTTTGACGGAGAATGGAAGGGAAAGTTTGAAGCAGGAGTGTTCCGATCGACTTCATGCCATCAGTCTCAACGTCACGAAGATTGAAAGCATTCGAGAGGCTTATGATTACGTCAAGGCTAACATTCCGGAAGGACGAGGTTCGTCATTTATCTGGCGATATTTGCAAGTTTGTTTCCTTTACTGCCAATTTATATGGGTTACTGATTGGTTGAATAATTTTTAAAATTATTTCTTGTTTTAGTTGATCGCATTTAGGTAGGCCCTAAGTATTTAGTTGTTGCTATGTCTTTATTCTAAAGGTGTGTAAACCATTCAGCATGAAAAAACTGCAAGGCAGCACAATAATGCGTGCGATGTCATATTGGGTCGACCATTAATGACATTGGCGTGTGTTGGCAAATTGTAGGCGCCTTTTGACCTCGTCATTCGTCTTCAACACAAACTGTCAAGCATTCAATGACACCTAATAAAATAATGTCATAATTATTTCCCCACCAAAGCATTTCTTTGACTCTGGCCTAGATGCTGTATTATATTTAGATTGTCATCAACTTTGCATTATAGAAGATGTTATCTCAAAAGGACAAAGAAAGACAATTATAGCTGTCTGTTTATTTTTGGCCCCTCCTCTTCCCATGTAGAAGCAACATATTTCTCTATTGTGATAATAGGCATGACTGTGACAGCTGATTTGTGTGTCACTGCCTCTTGTTGAATTGGAATGTCAGTCAGGTCGTTGATGATAAAAAAAAACTTTTTTAAAGGAGAACGATCTTGACTCTGGCTTAACACTCGAGTGCCCAAGGTATTTTTTGGTACACGAAGGTTCACGGGGGTGGGGGGTCCGCGCGGACCCGAGCGTTTTCATGTTAATATCTTGAGAAGGGATTGGAATATCGTTACAGAATTTAGTTCTATGTAATCCCAAATGAATTTGCAATCGATTGATGTATCTAGTATCACAATAGCGCCACCTGGTATAGAATAATAGTGTAAAAATCTCGTGATACCCATTTTATGCTTGCTTGCGTCATTTACCGCAGGAAGCCTATACGTCCGGCGCGTCCGCAAGCAAGTCAGCTGCTCTTACTTCCAGCTATCGACGGGACCAGTTGCATTATGGTAGACTAAATCGTAATCGCAATTGTAAATTTGTATAGCGCCGCTTCAAGAGAAACTTCTCAGAGGGGTTCCTGACCTGATAACACCATGCCACGATTGAAAGGGGTAATTTTCAAACAATTGCGGAAGAAGGGGAAGTACGAACGACTATGTCACTGTGGTGCTAGGCCTACTTGTGGGTCGATTAAGAATGGTAGGCCTCTACCGTCTACAACACCACCGGCTAAGAAGAAAAGCTGAGCCATTTATTCGCGTAACATTGACAGAACGGCTGCCACCGTTTGTATGAACTGTTCTAAACCCTCCGTTTTGACGTACGCCTGTTGTATGCAATTGTTGCTGTGATAGGCCTACACAGACTTGCAGACTTTCAAATTCTGTGCTGCAAACATAGGCCAAACATAATGCTACAATGTCAGTAATTCTAGGTTCAACAATTTATATGAATCTTTCTTTCATACAACGTGCGCGGACCATTTATTTATTGACCAGTAACCATACGCATGTATGAGTCATGACTAATAGCCGCGTATCTTGCGGTATCCTTAGTAGCCTATAATTATGCTGTGGTTGTGGGTACAGAGGTGGACAATACTCACGCAAATTATACCATTCTATGCCCAAATGGTTGTTTTAGGTTGTCTTAAAAGTATTTTTGCAGATCCATATAGCCTTTAAAAAGTTATCCGGGGAAAACGGGCCAAATTGTTTGCTTGATGAGTAATTTAAACTAAATGTGATTAATTTCACTGAAATGCAAAGAGTGAGATAGAAAATCATGTATTTTAGTTATTTAAAAAAATGCCCATAGGCAATATACTTTCCATTACAACTGTAGAACTTATCCCTTCCTTGTAACTGAGTTGCGATCTTGTCAACCTGTTGTCTCACATATGAAATATGATATGTATATATATATATAATATTATATATATATATAAATTTCTACCTCACTTGCCTTGGCTTCCACTTGGCAGTAACAGCATTTCATGCTATACTGCAGGACTCTGGGGCGTCATAAACAACGCAGGCGTCTTTGGTAAAATGGGTCCGCTAGAGTTTTTCAGCCTCAACGATTATCGTGACGTATTTGACATCAATCTCTACGGCGTAATCGACGTCACAATGACGTTTCTTCCGCTCGTCAAGAAGGCACGTGGACGGATAATCAATACGGCCAGCATCCTTGGTCGGTACTCCCTCCCCGGATATACACCTTACTGCATTTCCAAGTACGGTGTGGAAGCATTCACTGACGGGCTCAGGTTTGATAATTTGTGAAATGACCTCTCACCTTACGTAACTTAACTACCATCTCGCTGTTTAAAACAAGACTCTGGTCTCACCTCATTACCCAGATTGCATAGCGCTCGCTGAATTAAATACACTTAGTTGGTTAAGAATTGCTCTTTATTGTAACTTGTGTTATTACCAACTCTGCTGAAATGTATTTTTGATTGTTGCAGGTGGCCTACTAGCAGAACCCAGGTTTCTTAGGGTTGAAGTTCTTTAATCCCTTGTTCTTCTTCTACTATATATGCTTTTTTCTCGATGTCATAAATATTATTATAGGCCTATCATTGCTTGGGTTCAATAAAATTTATGTTTATGATTATGGTTATGGCTAAATAATTTCAGGCAGACCTGAAAACTGAAGGTACTCAAAATACACGTACAGGGTGGACCTGTAGAAATGCAAACAACTTTGAAGCCTTATAACTTGAATACTTTTTATCTGAGCGTCTTGTCCAATAGATTCTATATCATATAAACATAATTATCCATTCTATCATTCTGTAAAATATCGACGAGATACTACTACGACGTTTTGAGATAATGCTATTAATATTCGAGGTGAGGGGAGGGGAGGGGAGGGGGAGGGGAGGGGATGGAGGGGAAGGGGATCCTAAAAATCCCGGGCAACGTCGGGTACCACAGCTAGTTGGATATAAGGTAGTCTATATTTTTCACGCTGAGTTGGCTGAACGAACAATGGAAGGCAGACTGTTCCAGCAGCGCGGTCAAGGAGTTGAAAGAGCGCGCTCCCCAAAGGGTGTCCTTGAGATCCAGAACACGTTTCAGCTTTCATTCGATAGCATATTTTGTAAAACATTGCATTGTGTTTAAACGAGTTTTCTGCGAAACGGTGCCCGGATATTCGTTGACCAAATTATGCTGAAGCAAGACATGGCCATGCACACATGCACGGTTGTTTTCGACTTTATGACGATGACAAGAATTGATAATGTCATGGTTGTTTTAGGCGTTCACTTCGTCCTTTCGGAGTGAAAGCGGTGATTATCGAACCGGGATCACACAAAACTCATCTGAATTCAACTCAAAACTATACCAACCTAATGACCGCTGCCTGGAACGGAGCTTCGGCTGAGGCCAAAGCAGAATATGGAGAGGAATATCTCAAGCAGTGTATGTGTCTCTGAGTCTCTCTACTATAATTATCAATTACCCCATACCCCTCGTCAACAAACTAATCGTTGGGTTCTCTGATAGTTCGCGGGCTATCGTCTCTGCTCGAATCTTCTTTAACTATACAAATTCAGCAAATAAACGCTTTCTGAAACAGACCTGGATGGTGGTCTAGACTCTAGAGTCTAGACAGTATACGCTTTCCTTCTTAGCACATGTCTATAAAATCTCTCGTCTAATCTGTGTCATCCGCACCGTCTACGTGCCATTGGTTTCCTGGTGTTTGCTTTCATTATTCGTGCCTTCATCAGTTCCTGCATTGATTACTGTAACTCGTATTCATTATCCTGCCAAGTCTCCGCTTTGCAGTGCTTCAGTCGATTTGTAATGCAGCTAATGCTGCTGCTCGTTTGATTGTCCTCCCTCCTTGTTTGTCTGGTATTTCTACTTTTATGACAGAACACATTCATTGGCTTCCCGAAACTGTTTGATTTCAGCATAGAATTATTCGCTTTCTTGCATGCGAAGCGTTTTCTGGTCAAACTTCACGCAGCATGCCTCTGATTTCTTATCAGCTACGGTACCTGTGGACGTCCTACGCCCTTTTTGACCGTCATGGCCTTTTAGTTGATCGATCTCGAACCTACGCAGCAAAGCAACGAGCCGGAGCCCAAACCCCCGTTTCGCCTTTCTGCTCTATAATGATCTTTCTGTTGTTCTGAGATTTAAGCTGTGAGCACTACTGCTGTTTCTGCCCATTCTCTTCTAAAAGACATCGCCTTTTCGAGGAGTCGTCCAACTGGAAGCGCATGTCATCAGGTTGCACTGCAAAAGGCGCTTTAGAAGTCTGTAGGTACAATAGACTAGAATATTGTAAAATTATTTTCTGCATCTTCATGTTTAGTAATTCTGCTTACCTGAGCGGTTTTGCAAGGCGCCTTAACGAAGACATTCAGGCAAGCATACATAAATGATGTACATGCATACATGTAGGTCCACATACACATTTGCTAGCGGGCAAATATTGAGACATGGATATAACTACTAGGCATTATTGTGTCGTTTGGAGGTGAGTGAAATAAAGATTGCATAATTATAATGCGATTTTGTTTCTACTTAGCAATCGAGACAATCTTCAATTTAGCGGACAAGCTGGGATCGGACAAACTTACAGACGTTGTGGATGCCTATGAGGAGGGTCTACTTGGTCGCTACCCTCGTGCCAGATATGCGGTGGGATGGGATTGCTACATGTTCTTCCTGCCCCTACAAGCCTTACCAGAATGGCTTGGAGATTGGATGCTCGCCTCAATCGGTAAAGGCCCTCAACCTGCTGCACTGAAGAAACAAGTTGTGCAATAGCTATTAGCTGAAGCAATTATTTCACATGCCAATCATTCTGAATCTCAGAATGCCGTACAATTGGCTTTGACGAACTTGCTGCAGTTTAAAAAAAAATCTTTTTGAGCAATTGTGCTATGAATATCAACATGCGTCAAAACCCGACTATATTTATCATTTGAAACATAGTTACATAGGCCTATCCAGCAGAATTCTTCAGATGTCGCGCTTAGCTAGTTACCCTAAATCCACGTGTTGTAGTATCGTATCGTATCTGACCATTTGTAAAGCGCTTCTTGCAGCAAGAGCCTTTCAGAAGCGCTCCCAGTGCGTGCAACTCCGAGCGAAAAGGCAGGTCTTTAGACAAGAGAAAGATGACGAAAGACTACCAGAGAGGATGGCAGAGCGAACGGATGGGAGAAGACCATTCCATAGGGAGGGACCTATGCAGGCAAGTATCAAAATCCGAAGAAAATCTCGAAACTTGTCGGAGCTGACGCACTGGCGTGTGCACACGATAAACGCAACGCACCTAAGTAATGTGAACACTTGCCGCGCTGGTTCTCATAATTAGTTTTCTGTAAAAGTGCTGCTGGTTTAGTTTTCACAAAAGACTTAGTCTATTAAATTTTATAATCAATTATCAACATATGTTTGTCGCTTATTACGAATGCAGTTCAACAAGGAGTTGACAGAGTAATCAGCAAATTATTGGTACTTAGGCCTAGCGTCTACATTAGACTAAACCAATATAAATTATAGCTGCTTAACTATTCTGTAGCCTAACCACTTATTACTTTAACTTTGAATGGGGCCGTTATTAATACTAGTGAATTTTAAAATGTTTACGGAACTGTAAGCCTATAGTGTATATGAATACGATGTGAGCAAAGAATACATGTATTTGTAGACTTTTAAATGTGTGTCAAACGAAAATCCTACCGGCAGTCATGTGAACAATTGCTGCACTAGTTCTCATAATTAGCGTTCTGGTAAAAATCTCAAGTTGTTAGCTGACGGTTCAGTTTAAGCAATCGGTGTGTTTAATTTCTTTAATTCCATGTTGTAAGAAAGCTACTCATAGTTTGCATTGTCATATGACATCCTAAAGGGCTGTTAGCGCATTACTTTAACTCGCTGACTCGCTGTCTATGTTTCAAATGAAAAGTTACTAAATCGGATTTAGTAAGTTTTCAATTTCAGACATGGATTTTAGTAAAATCCTTGTCTGAAATTGAAAACTTTGAAATCTTTCAGCTTTGCTTTCATTCATCTCAACTCTTGTTCTTCGGATTATTGTACGCCTTATGTCAGAAAATAAAATATATTGCATGGATGCAAACATTTTCTCCAACGGCGATTTAAATTCTTTTCACTTTAGAATATTACAACACCCCACCCCTAACCTCTGCGGGGAAAAAGGATCACCTGTCGCACACTAGCTCAGCAGAAAACGGCCGTTTCCATCAATTCTTCTAAATAGATTTTCGCATATGATTATCGTGAATAAAATCTTCTAATCGCTGTAGCCTACCTTCAAGTATCAGCGGGCTTGACCCCACTATCAATCAAACGACAGTCCATAACCCTAAAAAGGCTCTCACGGATATTCTAAATCATTCGGCAAATGCGTGCAGGAGCCAGAGCAGACAAAAAACAAAATAATGGCAGCTTTGATTATACTTTAGTCGCATTGCGGTGACATAGTCACGCTTGCTTATTGTTAACTCGCAGACCTTCGAGGAGTCGCGGTTGCTCTCTAACCACTCACAGCCGCCTTTTTCGTTTCTTTCAACCTAAAATTAACTCACCGTATGAGTTCGTCTATCTCCCTCTCTCCCTCCCTCTCTGATATCATGGCAACTGGATGTTGCTTTTACGAAGTATGCCTGTATACCAGCCACCACAGCCGAAACACAACAGCATATAGCCTACACAGTAAAAATTTTGGGTGGAGCGGGGGTGTTTAAAACCAAGTTTTGGTGGAATCGCTTCCAACCTACCCGTGGAGAAGATCTGTCTAGCGGAAATTGCCACGAAGGGCATGACGTTCAATCCTTAACCTTTAAAGTGGTGGAATTAGCCACCCCCTTATCCAGCAAAGTGCACTCCACCTAGCGAAACATGAATTACTAGTCATTATTGTGTTATTATTTGTTTCATTTTTACTCGCCAGCGTCCTCGTCCTCCTCCTTCTCCTTCTCCTCGTCCTCCTCCTCCTTTCTTTTCCTCCTCATCCTCCTCGTCCTCGTCCTCCTCCTTCTTTTCCTTCTCCTCGTCCTCCTCCTCCTTTCTTTTCCTCCTTATCCTCCTCGTCCTCGTCAACGTCCTCGTCCTCCTCGTCCTCCTCCTCCTTTCTTTTCCTCCTTATCCTCCTCGTCCTCGTCAACGTCCTCGTCCTCCTCATCCTTCTCCTTCTCCTCGTCCTCCTCCTCCTTTCTTTTCCTCCTCATCCTCCTCGTCCTCATCAACGTCCTCGTCCTCCTCCTTCTTTTCCTTATCCTCGTCCTCCTCCTCCTTTCTTTTCCTCCTCATCCTCCTCGTCCTCGTCAACGTCCTCGTCCTCCTCCTTCTCCTTCTCCTCGTCCTCCTCCTCCTTTCTTTTCCTCCTCATCCTCCTCGTCCTCGTCAACGTCCTCGTCCTCCTTCTTTTCTTTCTCCTCGTCCTCCGCCTCCTTTCTTTTCCTCGTCCTCCTCCTCATCCTCGTCAACGTCCTCCTCCTCCTCCTCCTTCTCCTTCTCCTCGTCCTCCTCCTCCTTTCTTTTCCTCGTCCTCCTCCTCATCCTCGTCAACGTCCTCGTCCTCCTCATCCTTCTCCTTCTCCTCGTCCTCCTCCTCCTTTCTTTTCCTCGTCCTCCTCCTCATCCTCGTCAACGTCCTCGTCCTCCTCATCCTTCTCCTTCTCCTCGTCCTCCTCCTCCTTTCTTTTCCTCGTCCTCCTCCTCATCCTCGTCAACGTCCTCGTCCTCCTCCTCCTTCTCCTTCTCCTCGTCCTCCTCCTCCTTTCTTTTCCTCGTCCTCCTCATCCTCGTCAACGTCCTCGTCCTCCTCATCCTTCTCCTTCTCCTCGTCCTCCTCCTCCTTTCTTTTCCTCCTCATCCTCCTCGTCCTCGTCAACGTCCTCCTCCTTCTTTTCCTTATCCTCGTCCTCCTTCTCGTTTCTTTTCCTCCTCATCCTCCTCGTCCTCGTCAACGTCCTCCTCCTTCTCCTTCTCCTCGTCCTCCTCCTCCTTTCTTTTCCTCGTCCTCCTCCTCATCCTCGTCAACGTCCTCGTCCTCCTTCTCCTTCTCCTCGTCCTCCTCCTCCTTTCTTTTCCTCGTCCTCCTCCTCATCCTCGTCAACGTCCTCGTCCTCCTTCTCCTTCTCCTCGTCCTCCTCCTCCTTTCTTTTCCTCGTCCTCCTCCTCGTCCTCGTCAACGTCCTCGTCCTCCTCATCCTTCTCCTTCTCCTCGTCCTCCTTTTCGTTTCTTTTCCTCCTCATCCTCCTCGTCCTCGTCAACGTCCTCGTCCTCCTCCTCCTTCTCCTTCTCCTCGTCCTCCTCCTCCTTTCTTTTCCTCGTCCTCCTCCTCATCCTCGTCAACGTCCTCGTCCTCCTCATCCTTCTCCTTCTCCTCGTCCTCCTCCTTTCTTTTCCTCCTCATCCTCCTCGTCCTCGTCAACGTCCTCCTCCTTCTTTTCCTTATCCTCGTCCTCCTTCTCGTTTCTTTTCCTCCTCATCCTCCTCGTCCTCGTCAACGTCCTCGTCCTCCTCCTCCTACTCCTTCTCCTCCTCCTCCTCCTCCTTTCTTTTCCTCGTCCTCCTCCTCATCCTCGTCAACGTCCTCGTCCTCCTCATCCTTCTCCTTCTCCTCGTCCTCCTCCTCCTTTCTTTTCCTCCTCATCCTCCTCGTCCTCGTCAACGTCCTCCTCCTTCTTTTCCTTATCCTCGTCCTCCTTCTCGTTTCTTTTCCTCCTCATCCTCCTCGTCCTCGTCAACGTCCTCGTCCTCCTCCTTCTCCTTCTCCTCGTCCTCCTCCTCCTTTCTTTTCCTCGTCCTCCTCCTCGTCCTCGTCAACGTCCTCGTCCTCCTCATCCTTCTCCTTCTCCTCGTCCTCCTTTTCGTTTCTTTTCCTCCTCATCCTCCTCGTCCTCGTCAACGTCCTCGTCCTCCTCCTCCTTCTCCTTCTCCTCGTCCTCCTCCTCCTTTCTTTTCCTCGTCCTCCTCCTCATCCTCGTCAACGTCCTCGTCCTCCTCATCCTTCTCCTTCTCCTCGTCCTCCTCCTCCTTTCTTTTCCTCGTCCTCCTCCTCATCCTCGTCAACGTCCTCGTCCTCCTTCTCCTTCTCCTCGTCCTCCTCCTCCTTTCTTTTCCTCGTCCTCCTCCTCGTCCTCGTCAACGTCCTCGTCCTCCTCATCCTTCTCCTTCTCCTCGTCCTCCTTTTCGTTTCTTTTCCTCCTTATCCTCCTCATCCTCGTCAACGTCCTCGTCCTCCTTCTCCTTCTCCTCGTCCTCCTCCTCCTTTCTTTTCCTCGTCCTCCTCCTCGTCCTCGTCAACGTCCTCGTCCTCCTCATCCTTCTCCTTCTCCTCGTCCTCCTTTTCGTTTCTTTTCCTCCTTATCCTCCTCATCCTCGTCAACGTCCTCGTCCTCCTCATCCTTCTCCTTCTCCTCGTCCTCCTCCTCCTTTCTTTTCCTCGTCCTCCTCCTCATCCTCGTCAACGTCCTCGTCCTCCTCATCCTTCTCCTTCTCCTCGTCCTCCTCCTCCTTTCTTTTCCTCCTTATCCTCCTCGTCCTCGTCAACGTCCTCGTCCTCCCCATCCTTCTCCTTCTCCTCGTCCTCCTCCTCGTTTCTTTTCCTCCTCATCCTCCTCGTCCTCGTCAACGTCCTCGTCCTCCTCATCCTTCTCCTTCTCCTCGTCCTTCTCCACCTTGTCCTCCTCGTCGTCCCGCTGCTCCACCTCCTGCCTCTCCTTCTCCTTCTCATTGTTCTCCTCGTTCTTCCCGTCCTCCTCCTCGTTGATCCTCTTCCTGCTTCTCCTTTTCCTTCTCCTCGTCCTCCTGGTCCTCATCTTCCTCCTCCTCCTGATCCTCATCCTCCTCACCCTCTTCGTCCTCCTCGTCCTCCTCCTCCTCGGCCTGCTGATCCTCCTCCTGCTCCTCTTTATCCTCCACCTCCTGCTCCTCATCCTCCTTACCCTCATCGTCCTCCTGGTTCTCCTTCTGCTCCTTCTCCTCCTTCCCCTCATCCTTCTCGTCCTCCTCGTCCTCTTCAACGTCCTCGTTTTCGTCAATTGCTCCTCCTCCTGGTCCTCTTCGTCCTCCTCCTCGGCCTTCGTCTTCTCATCGTCCTCCTGATTCTCCTCTTCAACGTGCTCGTCCTCGTGGTCCTCGTCCTCCTCCTTCTTCTTCTCCTCGTCCTCCTGGCTCTCCTTCTGCTGCTCTTCCTCCTCCTCCTCTTCCTTCTCATCCCTCTCGTCCTCCTCGTCCTCTTCAACGTCCTCGTCAACATCCTCATCCTCCTCACCCTCCTCGTCCTCCTGGTTCTCCTTTTGCTCCTGCTCCTCCTTCCCCTCATCCTTCACGTTCTCCTCATCATCTTCTCCTCGTCGTCCTCCTGCTCCTCCTCCTCCTCCTGGTCTTCGTCCTCGTCCTTCTTGTCCTTCTTCTCCTTGTCCTCCTGGTTCTCCTTCTGCTGCTCTTTCTCCTTGTCCTCGTCCTCCTCCTCCTCCTCGTCCTCCTCGTCATGCTGATCCTCCTCCTGCTCTTCAAAGTCCTCACACACCTACACAAACACGCACACGAGCAAGCAGACATACACACACCCATTCACATACCTAGTCACACGTCTGTTCACACACACACACACACACACACACACACACACACACACACACACACACACACACACACACCTATGCATACAGTAGCATGTGTCCGGTGTCGATAAAGTCGTTATAATTATAGATATCGCCTGGATTCAAAGTCTTCGGGCTTTTGATTGTTAATGGCACCACTGTTGGAGCGGGCTGTCCGCACAGCGGGGGTAATTAGGGTGTAACGCCCTGAACTCGGATCCCTGTATAGAGGCTCATCTATAGAAGGGGGGTCTGATTCACATCAAGGTTTCCTGAAGAACGCTTGGCCGACTCCAATGATCTTAATGATCCTACGGATAATTATCTGATCTAAGCAGAGCGCTGATATTAAGGCTGTGTGTCTAATCTGATTTCACGACAGACTCCGTGATGTTAGTCGTCAGTGTTCACTGTTTAAACATTAAGCCCATGTATACATGTACACGTTTAAAGCGATGCAAATTTCTGAGTCCGTATAATAAAAGATCGGTCTATACTAGCTGTAGGCGTACCGACATCCCACATCGACACTGCCAAGATTCGTTCTGCTGACTACTTTGAAAGTTGACAACAAGAAATCAAGGTACGGTATTCAGTTGCCTTTAAAATTTAAAGTTCACGAATATTTTCAGTCTGTTCACAATAATTAAAATGGCCTGTAATTGTTATTGTCGATGGGAAGATACGACGGGGAGGGGAAGGACTGGAAGAGGAAGAGGAAGTAAAGAGGACTGAGGAAGAGGAGGAGGAAGAGGAGTTAGAAAAGGAAGAAGAGAGAGAGGAGGAGGAGGAGCAAGAAGAGAGGAGAAAGAGGAGGAAGACGAGAAGGACGAGGTGGACGAGAATGAGGAGGAAAAAGAATTAGGAGGAGAGAGAAGATTAGGTGGAAGAAGAGGAGGAACAGGAGAAGGAAGAGAATGAGAAGAGGAGGAGGAAGAGAATGAGGAACAAGAGGAGGTAAAGAAATAAACGGAGGAACAAGAGGAAGAGGAGAAAGAGAAAGAAGACGACAATGAGGAAGAGGAGGAAGAGGAGGTGGAATAGAGGAAACGGAGAAAGAGGAAGCGAAGAAGAGTTGGAAAAAGAGGAAAAGGAGGAATAGGAAAGAAGGAGGAAAAGGAGGAGGAGGAAAGAGTAAGACGACGAAGTGAAGAATAGGTGGAGGGGAGGACGAGGAATAGGAGGACGATCAAGAGTAGGAAAAGGAGGAAGAGGAAGTCCAAGAAGAGGTGGAAGAAGAGGAAGAGGAGGAATAGGAAGGAAGGAGGAAAAGGAGGAGGAAAAAGAGAAAGAGGAGGACAATGAGGAAGAGGAGGAAGAGGAGTTGGAAAAGGGGAAGAGGAAAAAGAGGAAGTCAAAGAAGAGGTGGAAGAAGAGGAAGAGGAGGAATAGGAAAGAAATAGAAAGAGGAGGAGGAAGATAAAGAGGAGGACAATGAGGAAGAGGAGAAAGAGAAGGTGGAATAGGGGAAGTGGAGGAAGAGGAAGTCGAAGAAGTGGTGAAAGAAGAGGAAGAGGAGGAATAGGAAAGAAAAAGGAGGAGGAGAAAGAGAAAGAGGAGGACAATGAGGAAGAGGTAGAAGAGGATAAAGAGTAGTCGGAATAGGGGAAGAGGAGGAAGAGGTAGTCGAAGAACAGGTGGAAAAAGAGGAAGATGGGGCATAGGAAAGAAAGATGAAGAGGAGGAGAAGGAAGAGAAAGAAAAGAACAATGAGGAAGAGGAGGAAGAGGAAGTTTAAGAAGAGGTGGGAGAAGAGGAAGAGGAGGAATAGGAAAGGAAAGCGGAAGAGGAGGAGGAAGAATAAGTGGAGGAGAGGACGAGGAAAAGGAGGAGGAAGAGGAAGTGTAGGAAAAGGAGGAAGAGGAGGAAGAGGAGGAGGAAGAGGAGGATGAGGAACGGAATAGAAAGAGGACGAAGAATAGGAGGAGGTGATGGGAGAAGAGGACGTGAGAGGAGGAAGAAGAGGAGGAGGAGGCAGAAGAGGAAGAGAAAAAGGAAAAGATGAAGAGGAAGCGAAGAAAAAGAGGAGAACGATGAGAGGGAAAGAGGAGGACGGCGACGAGGGAGAGGAATGAGAGGAAGAGGAGGAAGAAGAGGAAAAGGAGGAGGAGGAGGAAGAGGCGAAGCAATGCCTTTAGCTAGCCCTGAGGCAGCCACGGGTATGAAGAAATACTCAGGCCGTATACATTGTGCATTGTTACAGTAGTATTCATGCTTTCCAAATGGAGATAATTTTGAATCTTGCAAATTGCAATTGACCGTTTGTGAATGGCGGTGACGTGTTGGTATGTTCGCTACTTTGTGACCGACGGTCGCAGGTTCGAATCCACTTCTAGCCACTGTGTAGGGACATTGGACACGTTGTTCATCCATAACCGTCTTCTTCCTTTATTCAAGGAGCTTAATTTAACACGCCGGATACGCGACATGGCTGGAACTGGGACATCTTTTTTTTATCGATGATGATAGCGAGATTAGACTTGCAATGAAGTATCATCATCATCATCATCATCATCATCATCATCATCATCATCATCATCATCATCATCATCATCATCATCATCATCATCATCATCATCATCATCATCATCATCATTATTATTATTATTATTATCACTATTACTGTTGTTGTTATTATTATTATTATTATTATTATTATTATTATTATTATTATTATTATTATTATTATTATTATTATTATTATTATTCTTCTTTCCTATTCCTCCTTTTGCTCTTTTTCCTCTTATTATTATTATTATTATTATTATTATTATTATTATTATTATTATTATTATTATTATTATTATTATTATTATTATTATTATTATTCATCTTTTTAAACAATATTAGCTCTTTGAATATCACAAAGTCGCACAATAGCATTTTTGACCCCTATTGCACGTGATAGACAGTGGTAACTGCTGAGGTTTCACATTTCGCCATATCTACAATTCGAAGTTTCAAAATTGCATAGATTGCACGTGCCATCAAACGGGCTCTATGAAATGCCTATGGTATTTAATTCTCATATGCTGTGTGTGTTTGGAAAATATATAATGATGATAATCTGCGCTTAATTGTTACGTTGTGTTTCCGTTACAGTGTACTCGATTATCCTGGAACCAGTGTGGACACCTTCAAATTTGTTTAATGGTAAATAGAATTTCCTATCTTTTGATATCTTAACTTTGACGCATGATTCTTTACGAATGACCTACATCCGAAAAATGGGGTCTGGACAGGTCCCGTTGTTGCAGTTAAGCTGCATTTTCGTATGTTCGCATGAAGCATATATATATATATATATATATATATATATATATATATATATATATATATATATATTTATGTGTGTGTGTGTGTGTGTGTGTGTGTAAAAAAGTTGTGTCTAATCAATGAACTCGGAAACTTCTTCACCGATTGTTTTGAAAATTTTACCAAGACGTTCCATTCGACTACGAGCGAGTTTGTGTAATGATTTTTGTGGAAAAGCGCAATCTTTTCGAAAAAAACCCACAACTTTCTATTCGATTCGATAGCCTATACGTCAATGGATTCAACCCATTTCGATTTCAACTTTCATGCATCCGTCCAACGGTGTCCGTCCAGTTTTCGGCCGCGTTTTATCACGCACATCCGCGGTGTTTCAACAACGCATATTAACATGTAACTTTTGGTTCGATTCGATATACGACGATGGATTCGATTCAATGCGATTTCAACTCTCACGCATCCGTCCGTCCATTTTCGGCCGCGTTTTATCGCTTATATACGCGAGTATTTCTATAGCGCATATTTCTAGAGATGGAGGAAAAGGAGGGAGGGAGGGGAGGGAGGGGAGAAAATTGGAAGGGAGGGATGCAGGGAGGCAAAGGAAAGGAAAGGAGGGAGGGAGGTAGGGAGGGAGCGAGGGAGGGAGGGGATGGGATGGGAAATTGAGGGGAGTAAGGAATGGGAGGGGAGGGGTATGGAGGTAGTGAGGTACATAAGAACGTAGAGAGGGAGGCAGGGTAGGGAGGTAGGGAAGGCGGGAAGTCTTTTCAGCCACAGCAACGCGTGGCCGGGTACAGCTAGTATATATATATATATATATATATATATATATATATATATATATATATATATATAAAGTTTCTCCTTATGCTCTGGTTTTATCTGTGAATTGTGTAAACAGTTATAATAAAGTTTACAAAATCACCCTATATTGAAACTATGTAGGGCTGACATTCATAAAATACTGTCCTCTGAAAAAGTCGTCACGTTAAAAGTGTCGTGAGTTCTTCACACCCCTCTATATCTAAGGACGCGTACGTCACTCCACGCCTCAAGAAGCCGACGCTTCCTCGCTGTGATCTCTCGAGTTACCGACCGATCTGAAACCTGCCGTTCTTGTCAAAGCTTCTCGAACGTGTAGCCAGCATCCAGCTGACCGAGTACCTGTCGTCGACCGGTCTTCTACCAGCCAATCAGTCGGCCTATCGGAGTTGTCATTCAACAGAGACCGCACTGAAGGTAGTCAATGACATCATCGAGGCGATCGACGCAGGTAACCACGCTTTGCTCGGTCTGCTGGACCTCTCAGCCGCGTTCGATACCATCGACCATGACATCTTGGTTGAGCGCTTATCAAGAACATTCGGGATCCGATCGGTCGCGCTCGACTGGCTCCACTCTTACCTCAGTGGTCGCCAGCAGTCAGTGCTCTTCGACGGGGTTCTTTCATCCGTCCGCTCCCTCGTCTGTGGAGTCCCTCAGGGCTCCGTGCTCGGCCCGCTACTTTTCCTACTCTACACCGCCGATATGGGAGAGCTTGCTACGAGTCTCGGCCTGTCATCACACTTCTACGCCGATGACACGCAGCTCTACACGTCAGGACTTCCATCAACGGTTGTACAACAGCGGCAGCGAATGGAGCTTGGTATTGAGCGGATCGCAGAGTGGATGAGATCGAACAGACTGAGGCTCAACCCCGAGAAGACAGACTTTCTGTGGTGCGCAACCAGCAGACGGTGCCCTCATCTTGATACCGGTGCGCTCAGCGTCTGCGGGGCTTCAATCACGCCTTCGACCTCGGTGCGTGATCTGGGCGTTGTGCTGGAGTCTGACTTATCCATGAGGCGCCATGTGGCTAGGACGGTCAGCAACTGTTTACGCCAGCTCCGTCTCATCAGGAGCTGTATCAAGTCCTTGCCTTTCGAGGCCGCTAGAGCAGCCGTCGCTGCTTTCGTCATCTCTTAAGTGGACCGCTGTAACAGTCTGCTGGCCGGAGCACCTGCGTGTCTCTTGGACGGACTTCAGTCGGTGCTAAATGCCGCGGCGAAGCTCATTTGTAATAGGAGGAAATACGATCATGTTACACCACTCCTACGCGACGTCTTACATTGGCTGCCTGTCCCGTTCCGAATTGAGTTCAAGCTCAGTTTGCTGGTCTACAAATCGCTTCATGGGACAGCGCCTGAATACATCCGCGAGTACTGTTCCGAGACCCATTCCTCCGCTTCAGGGTTGCGACTCAGGTCGCTTGGGAAGACCGACCTTCGTGTAAGGCGGATGAGGACACGTTTCGGCGACCGCGCATTCTCGGTTGCTGGTCCCAGATGCTGGAACAGTCTTCCACCGGACATTAGACTGGCCGCCTCAGTGGACTCTTTTAAAACAAAGCTTAAAACTTATCTGTTTGCTAAGGCGTATCCCGCAGTCGGCCGTTTGTGAGGCGCCCTTGTAGCGGTATGGCCGCGTTACGGCGCCATATAAATTGTCATTATTATTATTATTATTATTATTATTATTATTATTATTATTATTATTATTATTATTATTATTATTATATCTGTCAGCCACAAAATACAGATAGCCTACTTTGTGATAGGCCGCTAAAGATTTCAGTATGATTATGCAAAAATATAGCAGACTACAACAAAGCAAAATATAGCTAAATCTGAGATGGGTCAGTTAATGGTCTTCGGTGATTTCACACGTACATACCCTAGTGCCTAAAACTTGAAGTTTAAAAATTACATTGATTGCACTTGCCATCAAGCGTGCTCAGTGAAATGCCCTTGGTGGTTATTTTTCATTTGATGTGCCAGTGTTGGGAAACAATATTGATTATAGTCTTTGGTTAATTGTGACGTTGTGTGTTTTTATTACAGTGCACTCCCATATACTGGAACCAGCATGAACACCTTAGAATTTGTTCAATTGTGAATAGAATTTCCTATCAATTGCTATATAACTTAGAAAAATGTTTCGTTACAACAGTACTAAGTTTCTCCTTATGCTCCGGTTTATCTAGCATCTATGATTCTATGTAATAACTCTATCATAAATTGCTCCTGCTGTTTCCACATAAATATCTAATGTTGTCATTACCTTTCGATAATTTCTTAAAAACTGATGACCTTTTTTCTGAAATATTCACAAAATGTCACCAATAAATTAATTCTATTTTTCCCCACAATTTTCCATTTGGGGGATAGGCGCGTTCATGGTTTTATTTCATGGTTTTTACATCATGTGCTCAAAAATGCATTATAATAATTTTTTACATTTTCCATTGCTACGGCCTTGTATTTAAATGCAAATTGGTGTCATGCAGGGCTGAGGTGATAACACCGGTCGTCGTCG
>CATKHU010000142.1:5000-7500 GCA_949752735.1 Lumbricus terrestris
TCGTCCTCTTTCTCCTCTTTCTCTTCCTCTTCCTCTACTATCTTCTCTTCCTCATCTTCCTCCTCTTTCTCCTTTTCCTCCTCTTCCTTATCTTCCTCTTCCTCCTCTTCCACCTCTTCTTTCTCCTCTTCCTCCTCTTCCACCTCTTCTTTCTCCTCTTCCTCCTCTTCCACCTCTTCTTTCTCCTCGTCCTCCTCTTCCACCTCTTCTTTCTCCTCGTCCTCCTCTTCCTTTTCCTCCTCTTCCTTCTCTTCCACCTCCTCTTTCTCCTTTTCCTCCTCTTCCTTTTCCTCCTCTTCCTCCTCTTCCACCTCTTCTTTCTTCTCTTCTTTCTCTTCCTCTTCCTCCTCTTCCTTCTCTTCCTGCGCCTCTGGCTCTTTTATTTTTCCACCTAATCTTGTCATCCTCTTGCTCCACTATCTCATCCACTTCCTTCTTCATTCTCATTCTCCTTTTTCTCTTCCTTCTTTTCTCACCCCCTATCTGCCTCCACTAGCTCTGTCGTCATATCCCGTTTATTCCTCCTTCTCTTTTCCCCATCCTCCTTTTCTAGGCTCATCTTCCTCCTCCTCTCCACTTTTTCCTCCTCTACCTGTCGTCCTCGCCATTTCCCCCCTATTCTTCCTATTCCACCTCCGCCTTCTCTTTCTACTTCTTTTCCTCCTCTTTCTCTCCTCCATTTATTCCTGCAAATGTCAACTTCTCTTCATCAATCGATTTTCTTGGCATCAATGGATCTCAATTGTTCTAATTGTTCTAATTGTTACAATTGTTTCACTTTTGTCGTTGTTCTATTCATTCCGTCGTCGTCCTCACTAATTACCGTTCTCGTCATTGACCCAATTGTTTTGTTAATATCAAGTCTTCTCTAAGTTGCTCTCATTGTTTCTATCTCTCCTCCTCCTCCTCCTCCTCCTCCTCTTCTTCTTCTTCCTCCTCCTTCTCCACTCTTTGTCTCTAAACAAACATTATAGCTATCTGTCTGTCTGTCTGTTTGTCTGTCTGTCTGTCTGTCTGTCTCTCTCTCTCTCTCTCCCTCTCTCTCTCTCTTTAACTCTTTGAATGGTCCTATATAAATTTACGATTGCAATTAGAATTATTATGTACTAATTTACAATATTATTGGTTATTTAATTAATTCAATAATTTAATCGTTTTGTTCTGTGTTTTTCTTGTCTGCATCTTTCAGTAACTCTTCTTGACTCAACGAGTACAGACGAGTCGCTCAATTGGATCACTTACTCACACGGAGACAATGGACGAAGAGGGGTCAGTTGCTCATTCACTCGCTTTATTAATTTATATAGCGCACCTTCAAGAAAGCTACTCAGGAGCACTCCAAGTCCAGCCACAGTTATGTATGAAGGGGTGAGCGATGGGGGGAAGGGACGGGTGCATGGGTAATTTATTTAGCTCTTTATTTCTCGCATTTGATTTGTTCCCCTTCAAGCTTCCTACACAGAGGCGCTCCTTACTACAGCGCAGACACTGCATCGGAGTTTCACGCCGAGGCGCACGAGCAATTGAAGGACTTGCTCAAGGTCCCTCCGCGGATTCGAACCTGCAACCATCCTCCGGCTGCAAGGCACCGAATCCACCACTACAACACTGCGCCCCATGAACGAATGGCAGGTGAGTTATGGACCTAGGGAAGGAGGGGGTAAGTTCGGTCATTCTCTACTTAGGACACACACACACACACACACGCACACACACACGTGCACTTCGCCATCTACCGACGCCATTTGCAACTACACAGAATGGCGCTATAAAAATCTATGAACGTTAACGAAGATGCAAATTAAAACGCACGATTGAAAAAAGTGTCACGCGATAAAGTCGCATCTAAGCTTATTAAAGATTTTTTTCTCTGTGTATCTGTATGCGTGTATGTGTGTCTGCATCTCTATCTGTGTGTCTGTCTGTGTCTGCCTGTGTCTGTATGTGTCTGTCTGTGTCTGTGTCTGTCTGTGTGTCTGGCTGTGTCTGTCTCTATTTGTCTGTCTGTATCTATCTGTCTCTGTCTATCTGTCTGTCTGTCTGTCTGTGTCTGTCTGTCTGTGTCTGTCTGTCTGCATGTGTGTGTGCATCTCTTTTAACGTGCAATGACGGTTGCATGACTTTCTATCGTCTTTGTCTTTTGGCGCCGAACGCAAATTGGCGCAACATCATCAGCATCGCCGTCGTCGTCTTTGCTTCATCATCCGGGTCTCTCTGTCTCTCGTTCGACGATGAAGCCGCAAATTAATTGCAGACGACTTTGATCTTCGCCACCGGCTCAAAACTAATCACCGGTCAAAGCTCCGGAGAATAATAGAGACGCTGACAGAGACAGAGACAGACAGAGAGAGACAGAGGCACAGAGACAGAGACAGAGGCAGATAGAGACAGAGACAGACGCAGACAGACAGAGACAGACAGAGACAGAGGCAGACAGAGACAGAGGCAGGCAGACAGACAGAGACAGAGGCAGACAGACACAGACAGACAGAGACAGAGG
>CATKHU010000143.1:0-53053 GCA_949752735.1 Lumbricus terrestris
AGGCTCTGATTGGTGAGTCGAAGAAGTACCTGAACTGCTAGGCTCCAGATCCTGAAGTCCCATTACAGAGGCTGGCTACGGGACAGCGGCGCTCCCGTACGGCGTCCGGATGTTGTTCGGGCGCACACCCCGACGGTTGTTCCATGTCTGCATGACCTCTCGCACTCCCGGAGTCGTGATCATGGTATGCACGGTCATCAACATCACCGGGATCACATCTACCTCGATCCCGAGTGGTGGCACCATCTGATGGAGTTGGTAGAGCGTGTGACGGCTCAGGCACGGGGTCCCAGCTTCCATCATTTTTTCCAGCATCATGTAGAGAAGTCCGGTGGAATGACTTCTCCAGGTGGGAAGGACGGTCGGTCGACGCTCCCCTCCCATTCTCCACGAGAGGTTCCGGGCGGATCCGTCGATGCACAACTTTACACAGAGCATCTCCACCATGGATATTTGTTATGGTCTCTGAACCGGCAAAGAAATATCTATTTGCATTCTTTGTGTGTTGTTTGTTTGCCAGTGTGCCTCCCATCTGCTGCTGATGATGAGTAGCCTCGGCTATCGCTTCTCGCTCATCTTTGTCCGTGTCGGTCTTCGTTTTCCTGTCCCTCCAGCTGCTGCTGATGCTGAGCAGCCTTGGCTTCTGTTTGTCACTCACCTTTCTCCGTCTGCTGTTGTCTATGAGTATCGTCGGTTTCCACTTCTCCCTCATCTTTGACATCAGGTGACATAAGGAGAACAATTATATCCCATCTTTGATGCAATTTCCACTCAGTTGTATTCATGCTTTCGTGCACGTCTGAATTCCATCTGTTTTCCAATTCGGTCTTTCATTATAGGCGTTTTTGGGAGCCGTGTGTTGTCAAAAACAAGCGAGCTAGGGCTAGTAGTAGTTGTGAGACTGTCTTAATCAGCTCAGTGACGTCATCGAGTGAGCTGATTAAGACAGTCTCACTGGGTGAGCTCATTAGTATGCAGAGCTCAGACAATGACAAGCTCCGCCCCTAATTAATATTCATGCTGTGACGTCATCTACGAGAACTTTCTCGAAGGTTCCAGTAGCTGTTTGTATGTCTGCATGTATGTCTGTCTGTCTTTGTGTATGTTTGTGCCTGTCTGTGTGTATACCTAACTGGCTATAAGCAGCCTTTAATGACATACCTAATTAATATTCATGTTGTGACGTCATCTACGAGAACTTTCTCGAAGATTCCAGTAACTGTTTGTATGGCTGCCTGTATGGCTGGCTGTCTTTGGCCATGTTTGTGTCTGTCTGTGTGTATACCTAACTGACTATAAGCAGCCTTTAATGACATACCTAATTAATATTCATGTTGTGACGTCATCTACGAGAACTTTCTCGAAAATTCCAGTAACTGTTTGTATGTCTGCCTGTATGCCTGGCTGTCTTTGTGCATGTTTGTGTCTGTCTGTGTGCATACCTAGATGCTATCACGCTTTGCGTATTTGCATATTGACTATTGGCCTTTGTGTATGTGACTCTCATTATGCGTGTGAGATTGCTATCAAACCAACCGTCCTCGGCTCGCATTAATTTTAAAAAGAACTAAGAATTGACCAGCTTCACTCACATAGTTCATTTTATATGCGCTACATAATCTTTTATTCACTCTTGTCATAATCAATAAATCAATACAAACAGCAGCCTCGTTTCTTAAAATTTATTCAGCGCTGCATCTTAAAAAGAGGAAACATGTACGGATCCCTCCTCGATTATATAGGAACTAGACTGGCAGTGCGACAGACACATCTTTCTACGCAAGGCGCAACTAATAAGCGTATTGGAGATATAAGGATAAAATTTAGAACATATAGAAATTTAGAGTAAGGGCGCGAGCGCATACTCGGCGAATATCTGAGTTTGTACAGAGCATCGGGACAGCGACACCAGAAATCACGCAGCGTGACGGAACACGAGTCTGACAAAGCCGACCTCTGTGCCCTCCGGCGCTTCTGACCGACTCTGCATACACCTATTGTGTTAACAATGGACCGATCACGCGCGTCTTATACAAAGACCACCGGTCCTCTTTAAGCCCTCTGGACATTTGCTCCACATGTGTATGTCATAATTAAGTGTCAAACCGATGTACATACATATATTTTAAATTGCAACGTGCACGCATTTTAAACTATACTTTTTCTTTCCAGTTCATTCTACAAAAAGCGAAAAGCGATGCCCTCTCCTAATGTAGATTTGTGCCTGGCATTATCAGTGTTTCTTATGGTGGAAGAAACTGATGTACATTCCCTCCATCCCTTCCTCATACATTCTTGTATAGTTGTTCATTCTCAACTATCGAAACACTAAGAATTGATGAAAATTCGAACAATGTAACTATAAGCGCTTAACTTTATCCTCCCTCCATCCATTCGTTTCTCATTCCAAGGAATCCTGAACTATGAAACGTTAATAATTGTAGGAAAAAAAATCATACATTTTAACTTTCATGCATAGATTTTACCAATCCATACTATCATCCATTCCATATACTCCTTCCCTTCCTACAGTTTTCATTCCATAATTCTTGCATTATTGTACATTTTCAAACTTACTTACTTACTTACTTACTGAACTCGCTCATTTTAACTTTCAAACCATAATTTTATCATTCCTTGCTCTTAATGCTTACATGGTTCATCATCTCAACCGCACAAGTTCTACAATTCCTTACCTGCTTACTTGCTTACTTACTTACTTACTTACTTACTTACTTACTTACTTATCAATTTGTGCAAAAAGTATATGTTTGACTGAATACATGCTCGTTGTTGGAAGGTTAAGCGAGGTGAAGCATAACCACAAGTTCTACAATTCCTTACCTGCTTACTTGCTTACTTGCTTACTTGCTTACTTACTTACTTACTTACTTACTTACTTACTTACTTACTTACTTACTTACTTACTTACTTACTTACTTACTCAACACTGAAACGCCAAGAATTGAGGAAATTTGTATTATTGCAACAATTTTACCATTCATTACATGCCTGCTTACTTGCTTACTTACTTACTTACTTACTTACTTACTTACTTACTTATCAATTTGTGCAAAAAGTATATGTTTGACTGAATACATGCTCGTTGTTGGAAGGTTAAGCGAGGTGAAGCATAGCCACAAGTTCTACAATTCCTTACCTGCTTACTCGCTTACTTGCTTACTTACTTACTTACTTACTTACTTACTTACTTACTTACTTATCAATTTGTGCAAAAAGTATATGTTTGACTGAATACATGCTCGTTGTTGGAAGGTTAAGCGAGGTGAAGCATAGCCACAAGTTCTACAATTCCTTACCTGCTTACTCGCTTACTTGCTTACTTACTTACTTACTTACTTACTTACTTACTTACTTACTTATCAATTTGTGCAAAAAGTATATGTTTGACTGAATACATGCTCGTTGTTGGAAGGTTAAGCGAGGTGAAGCATAGCCACAAGTTCTACAATTCCTTACCTGCTTACTCGCTTACTTGCTTACTTACTTACTTACTTACTTACTTACTTACTTACTTACTTACTTATCAATTTGTGCAAAAAGTATATGTTTGACTGAATACATGCTCGTTGTTGGAAGGTTAAGCGAGGTGAAGCATAGCCACAAGTTCTACAATTCCTTATCTGCTTACTCGCTTACTTGCTTACTTACTTACTTACTTATCAATTTGTGCAAAAAGTATATGTTTGACTGAATACATGCTCGTTGTTGGAAGGTTAAGCGAGGTGAAGCATAGCCACAAGTTCTACAATTCCTTACCTGCTTACTCGCTTACTTGCTTACTTACTTACTTACTTACTTACTTACTTATCAATTTGTGCAAAAAGTATATGTTTGACTGAATACATGCTCGTTGTTGGAAGGTTAAGCGAGGTGAAGCATAGCACATCGCTACTGCTTTGAGAAGAAATGTTAATCAACCTTTACATACCTACAGGCGTGTATGACTGACAGCGTGCAGGTGCATAACACTGTATTATAGATAAGCATTGACAAACTTAAACATAATTCCACTCGTTCACGTACATAGTACAATCTTCAGCCATTTTGCAAGGCTTATAGGTGCTGCATAAATTTGGAATTTTACAAGGATAGGAATGTCCTCCCTCACACCATCCTTTGTCAAACCAATGGGGTATGCTTCAAAGCACATTCTCCCTTCCTCCATCCATTGGAGCACGCATTACTTAATATTTACAATCATTGTAAATATGAATGAAACTATGACTATTGTAGATATATGACACAAAGCTAACCTACTATACCACATCCTCCCTTCCTCCATCCATTGGAGAACGCATTACTTGTTATTTTCAATCATTTACGTTATCACACAAACTAAAACGAGTTACGCCATGCCATTACACATTTCTAAAATAGAACTCTTGTAAATGATGGTGAGTATATGCATATATGATTGTAAACTAACAATTTTGATGTTATAGCTTGAGCGGCAAATGCAGAGAGAGAGAGAGAGATGATTAAAAGCATCGGTTGTTGCATTAATTGAAGAGGCTGTGCACACATCACACGAAGCCTTCATTCTTTGCGTCTCTGTTCTTATTGTGTGCAAATATTTGTAAGAAAATTGAGCGACCATAATTATATTGCACACTTTTAATTCTTTTACTTTGTCAACATGTGCATGCATGTCAGTTAAGACGACATCTCACTCTTCATCACTTATGATGATGACATCATTGTTTGCAAATAGCAGGGTGTCGACGTCAATCTCACGCATCCACGCATCCAAACTATCATCCACAGAACTTAAGTCTATAACAGAGTCGTTGTTAATCAGCTGTGCACTCTGCACATCTGGCCAGTTAGGATCTGTTGCAGCATTAAACCACATTGAATCATCAATTATGATCTGCGATGCATTACTCCATGTATCCATACTATCATCTGATGTGGTTGGATTACCCGTCAGACTCCAGTGTTCATCGACATCCTCTTCAACATCCGAAGCGATGACATCGGTGGTGTTGGTGTTAAGATTGTCGCATATGATCACAAAACCACGTACCACTCCGCTAAATATATTATACTCGACATATGCGTCCACATATGTAGAATACAAGTTGATGTTGATTCTGATTGATTCATCTGCGTACACACATACACGCGCATATATATATATATTATCAATATGTTGTATGTAACAAACGTCAAACAGTCTTTCTTCTTCTTAAAAAGAGATTTATAAATGAATAAACATCTGCATTCTATGTGTTCGGTTAAGAATTATACATATATAAAGATTTTCATTAACCATTATGTGTAATCTAAAAGGATTGAACAATAATGCCTGAGCGATCACAACACTACATAAACTTAATGAATTCGATTCCTATATTAACATACTATTCTCTTTATTTAATCATTTCAATTGCCAATATGCATCGAGTACACTGTAAAGTTATGCGGATTAGTCAATTCACATGAGTGGAGATTACAGAATAATCAAATGTAAAGCATGATCAAACAATAACGATTCGAGAATCTTATCTCTAACACTATACAAGATTGCACCAACCATTACTCTAATGTTTATATACCTATATATTTATAAAGTAGTCTATGTATTATACCTTGAACTGATTATAGCAATAATATACACATAAATATTTGAGAAAAACCTATACTCACAAATATGGAAAAAGTCAGCCATTTGTAAAATTATGCTTCTCCAATGAAAGTTTCAAAATTAATCGAAATCACTCAGCAACAAAATCTATTATTTTTTTTAAATCTTTTTATAGTAAGTTTATATATTATAGATGGGCGGTGCTTCTTCCTTCTTGCCCTTTTACTGGTGAAATATTTATTTCTGATTGACACAGGATGCTGAGCGAATCAAAGTTTTGCAGCCTATTGGAAACAGCTTCGTACATGATCTATATTACTAATCCATTATATGGAACAAGACTGTGCCAAATGTACAGCAATTTCGTAAGATAATGATGCGGCAAACGCTATGGAAGAATATGTCACCTTCCCATTGCTGTGAATGGTCGCATGTAAAGTACATGTCATAAAATCATTAATGTATTCATTCTACGCTCACATCTCAATGCTTATTGTAGAGCTATACATGTACATGAAGGTGACACTCGTGTGAATCTGGTTGAGGTTGACCAGAAAGGAGGTTGCTATGCCGCAGATTTGATGATAGAGATAGGCCTACACCTTGAACGTTCTGTGCAGAGTGGCGCCAGTACATGACCATGTCATTGTACGAAATGCATTATTCTCGCGCTTTGTGGGATCGGATGAAGCGTGTAGCATCTTAAACACCTTAGGGTGCTTTCTGCTGCGATAATGTGATAGTTGACCACAGCTTGTTAACACCGCCATTTTCACGACTTGCACATATGACTGGCGTAGGACTAATTATATGCTAAGCTGTAGTTTAGATGAATGAACAAATGTGTAAGAGAGAAAGTGAGAGAGCAAGAGTCGCAGTTTGATTAAAACAGAGTGTTAGAACCACAGATGACGCTCGATCCACCTTGTTACGCGTCATCGAGGACATTCCTATCCTTGTAAAATTCCAAATTTATGCAGCACCTATAAGCCTTGCAAAATGGCTGAAGATTGTACTATGTACGTGAACGAGTGGAATTATGTTTAAGTTTGTCAATGCTTATCTATAATACAGTGTTATGCACCTGCACGCTGTCAGTCATACACGCCTGTAGGTATGTAAAGGTTGATTAACATTTCTTCTCAAAGCAGTAGCGATGTGCTATGCTTCACCTCGCTTAACCTTCCAACAACGAGCATGTATTCAGTCAAACATATACTTTTTGCACAAATTGATAAGTAAGTAAGTAAGTAAGTAAGTAAGTAAGTAAGTAAGCAAGTAAGCGAGTAAGCAGGTAAGGAATTGTAGAACTTGTGGCTATGCTTCACCTCGCTTAACCTTCCAACAACGAGCATGTATTCAGTTAAACATATACTTTTTGCACAAATTGGTAAGTAAGTAAGTAAGTAAGTAAGTAAGCAAGTAAGCGAGTAAGCAGATAAGGAATTGTAGAACTTGTGGCTATGCTTCACCTCGCTTAACCTTCCAACAACGAGCATGTATTCAGTCAAACATATACTTTTTGCACAAATTGATAAGTAAGTAAGTAAGTAAGTAAGTAAGTAAGTAAGTAAGTAAGCAAGTAAGCGAGTAAGCAGGTAAGGAATTGTAGAACTTGTGGCTATGCTTCACCTCGCTTAACCTTCCAACAACGAGCATGTATTCAGTCAAACATATACTTTTTGCACAAATTGATAAGTAAGTAAGTAAGTAAGTAAGTAAGTAAGTAAGTAAGTAAGCAAGTAAGCGAGTAAGCAGGTAAGGAATTGTAGAACTTGTGGCTATGCTTCACCTCGCTTAACCTTCCAACAACGAGCATGTATTCAGTCAAACATATACTTTTTGCACAAATTGATAAGTAAGTAAGTAAGTAAGTAAGTAAGCATGTAAGTAAGTAAGTAAGTAAGTAAGTAAGCAAGTAAGCAAGCATGTAATGAATGGTAAAATTGTTGCAATAATACAAATTTCCTCAATTCTTGGCGTTTCAGTGTTGAGTAAGTAAGTAAGTAAGTAAGTAAGTAAGTAAGTAAGTAAGTAAGTAAGTAAGTAAGCAAGTAAGCAAGTAAGCAAGTAAGCAAGTAAGCAAGTAAGCAGGTAAGGAATTGTAGAACTTGTGGTTATGCTTCACCTCGCTTAACCTTCCAACAACGAGCATGTATTCAGTCAAACATATACTTTTTGCACAAATTGATAAGTAAGTAAGTAAGTAAGTAAGTAAGCAAGTAAGCAGGTAAGGAATTGTAGAACTTGTGCGGTTGAGATGATGAACCATGTAAGCATTAAGAGCAAGGAATGATAAAATTATGGTTTGAAAGTTAAAATGAGCGAGTTCAGTAAGTAAGTAAGTAAGTAAGTTTGAAAATGTACAATAATGCAAGAATTATGGAATGAAAACTGTAGGAAGGGAAGGAGTATATGGAATGGATGATAGTATGGATTGGTAAAATCTATGCATGAAAGTTAAAATGTATGATTTTTTTTCCTACAATTATTAACGTTTCATAGTTCAGGATTCCTTGGAATGAGAAACGAATGGATGGAGGGAGGATAAAGTTAAGCGCTTATAGTTACATTGTTCGAATTTTCATCAATTCTTAGTGTTTCGATAGTTGAGAATGAACAACTATACAAGAATGTATGAGGAAGGGATGGAGGGAATGTACATCAGTTTCTTCCACCATAAGAAACACTGATAATGCCAGGCACAAATCTACATTAGGAGAGGGCATCGCTTTTCGCTTTTTGTAGAATGAACTGGAAAGAAAAAGTATAGTTTAAAATGCGTGCACGTTGCAATTTAAAATATATGTATGTACATCGGTTTGACACTTAATTATGACATACACATGTGGAGCAAATGTCCAGAGGGCTTAAAGAGGACCGGTGGTCTTTGTATAAGACGCGCGTGATCGGTCCATTGTTAACACAATAGGTGTATGCAGAGTCGGTCAGAAGCGCCGGAGGGCACAGAGGTCGGCTTTGTCAGACTCGTGTTCCGTCACGCTGCGTGATTTCTGGTGTCGCTGTCCCGATGCTCTGTACAAACTCAGATATTCGCCGAGTATGCGCTCGCGCCCTTACTCTAAATTTCTATATGTTCTAAATTTTATCCTTATATCTCCAATACGCTTATTAGTTGCGCCTTGCGTAGAAAGATGTGTCTGTCGCACTGCCAGTCTAGTTCCTATATAATCGAGGAGGGATCCGTACATGTTTCCTCTTTTTAAGATGCAGCGCTGAATAAATTTTAAGAAACGAGGCTGCTGTTTGTATTGATTTATTGATTATGACAAGAGTGAATAAAAGATTATGTAGCGCATATAAAATGAACTATGTGAGTGAAGCTGGTCAATTCTTAGTTCTTTTTAAAATTAATGCGAGCCGAGGACGGTTGGTTTGATAGCAATCTCACACGCATAATGAGAGTCACATACACAAAGGCCAATAGTCAATATGCAAATACGCAAAGCGTGATAGCATCTAGGTATGCACACAGACAGACACAAACATGCACAAAGACAGCCAGGCATACAGGCAGACATACAAACAGTTACTGGAATTTTCGAGAAAGTTCTCGTAGATGACGTCACAACATGAATATTAATTAGGTATGTCATTAAAGGCTGCTTATAGTCAGTTAGGTATACACACAGACAGACACAAACATGGCCAAAGACAGCCAGCCATACAGGCAGCCATACAAACAGTTACTGGAATCTTCGAGAAAGTTCTCGTAGATGACGTCACAACATGAATATTAATTAGGTATGTCATTAAAGGCTGCTTATAGCCAGTTAGGTATACACACAGACAGGCACAAACATACACGTCACAGCATGAATATTAATTAGGGGCGGAGCTTGTCATTGTCTGAGCTCTGCATACTAATGAGCTCACCCAGTGAGACTGTCTTAATCAGCTCACTCGATGACGTCACTGAGCTGATTAAGACAGTCTCACAACTACTGCTAGTCTTTGCAGCATTTGCCTAAAATTCTTACGGTGTCTGTTGTTAAATGTGATGTAAGTTTCTTTACATCGGCTGTTGTAGGGAGGTTATTTGGTTTATTGAATTTTCGTCGATTTAGGGTTCTTGTAGCCGCTCTTGCTGAATTATGCAGAGCAAGAAATCTAGCGGCATGTTTTTATGCAGCCTCGTCACCTGCCCTCATTGCTATTCGTCTCTTTCTTTCTGCCAGCTGAACCAAAGTATGTCCTAACTTCTTAGCAACCAATGGCTTCTCGAGTTGTACTGCCCCCATATCTCGTTTAACAACCGGCGTGGCATGTTTTCCACTGCTTGAATTATTTTATCAACTGATTGTGCGTTTATCCTGTCTGTTGTTTTGCCATTTGGATGGTTATCAATATCTCTTAATTTTATTAGCAGTCTCGCAGCATTTCTCATTGTGTTAACGACACTTGCATATCTGTCTGGTCCAACGTTCTTCATGCACAAATTGCCTATGTCATGAATCTTTTTTGCAGCCAGAAATATTTCGTCATACTGAAAAGACCTAAGTAGTGATATCAAATGTTTCGGTATTCTCATCTAAATCAAATTTTTCCACATGAATTCATGGTTAATACAATCAAAAGCCTTGCTATGAACGATGAAAGAAATGTGTACATTTTGTCCATAATCTCTTTGTCTCTGCAATATCCATCTCATGTTGACTATGTGATCCCGGGTTCCACGAGATTTCCAAAATGCTGCTTGGGAGGGGCTATCGTTGGCGAGTACAGCAGCACTCCTGGTATCCGCTTCCAGCCAATGGATAAGGTACTGGCCCACTCCACGAGTTACTTCATCCAGTGCGACAACGACTGGTCCAGCGCAGACTTCTGAGGCCGGTGGATGCTCGTCGCTTGCAACTTCCAAGGCGGACGAGAGGGACTCGGGGTGGCCCGGTGGAAGCGGCGAGGGAGGTCCAGTAGCAGCGCTCCTGGTCATGGCCGCAACCACGCTTTCCTCTATGACCGGTGTGGTCGCACGAGGAGTCAGAAAGGTTGAGTCCAACGTTCGCCCTACGATCCCCATTGTTCTCGTCCTGGCTGAGTGTGTCTGTAACACCCGACGCACGACAGCTTCGTGGAAGACCCGACGGTGTCGACGTAACGGCCGTCTAGTGTCAACGCCCGTGAAAGTCGAAAGGCAACCAGGTTCGTCGCACGTACGTGTTGTGATCGTTTTCATGACTGCGACTCAAATGCCGCATTGCTCGGCTTCAACGTCATTGCGATTCATTATGACGTCATTGCGACGCCGTTTTTCCGCGCGCCTGTTAATAGCCGCGGGAAAACATTTTGCGTCGTGTAGCGAGGTTATTACCGTAGTACTACTAAGATTATTTCTTGCTATCTTCAGTGAGCTCACTCTAGGGCTTGAATAATTACCGTATTTGCCCGATAAAGGCTGCGTCGTACAGGTGCAACAACACCAACGAAAGGTATTCTCGTTGAGCGACTGCATGACATCATGAACTATTGTATTTGTTCATATTATTGAGTCATCGTTGAAGAGTACACATCATATAGAAATATTAGAAATATTAGAGTAATTAGTATTAGAAGAAACCTTGTGCTTTGGGTTGAAAATATTTCAGGAAATTGATTTGAATAGTCCAGAATCATAATTTTGGGACATCAGACCTGTCACTTCTGACACATTCTAAGCCTAATTAACTTGTTTTTCAGTAACAAACTGAATTAAACCAAGTGAATTAAATTTCTCATTGATCTACATTCAACTTTCTTATCTTTAATTCATCAGTGACACGGATGTTCAACTCCTGTCAATACCGAATTTTCTTTCTGCAGATCTCTAAAATGAGATCAAAAGAAATATATTGAATTCCATAAGCTGTACGAGTTTAGAATCATGCAAGTATGTATTATCCAATCCTGATATCATCTCGAGAGTCTTCAAGTCCAACAGTTAATTATAGCAGATTGTCATTTGCTTTTGTTTTCACATTAAATCGATTGTATCTTTTGACCAAAGAGTCGATTAGGTGTAATAATAATTGTCTTCGCTTTTTTTGATGAAGCAAATTCCAGTGGTGCGGAGGAAATGACATCCGCTGTGAAGCGCCATCCAAATCGCGGCTGGTCTTGTATTTTTAAAACTCAAGATTATAACAGAAAGAAATATTGACCTATATGGTCTCAATGGTAAACCATCTGATCACTATTTACACATCCTCTAGAAGATGCATAACTCCCTTGAGGACCGTACTAGGTATTTACCAAAACTTGACATGCCAAATTCAAACATAAAGGAGATTTAGATTATGTATGCTTTGAGATGCAGGAGTGAGCCCTGCGTTTCATTCAGGTTGTATTAGTAGCATCACGTTGATTGCTTTCCAACCATGATTTTTCATACGTCCGCGACTTCCATACTTAAGAACGAAACCATACTTCCAGAGAAGTACTATACTGTGAAAGGAACATGTGATGATCTATGCTTTGCATCTAAGTGATGTACAAGCTAATGTTCATTTTACTAAACCCTCTTTCACACTCAGCTGTGCGTACTGGTAAGGTGTTTCCTCCACATTCAGCAATTCTTGGTAATGATGAGGCCCCCTGGTCACCTCTTATCTCTTAGTTTTTTTCTCTTACCATTCTGATGTGTGAGATTATGTAGCCAGATTTTGGAATCGGGAGAGACAATGGGACTACAGAGGTCCTTCCTCAGAATCTGCCGGCAGTCTCTTTACCATGCTGTCCACCCATGCAAAACAACGCGTTTGTAAGGAGAAACTTTAGAATACGATCAGAGGTTGACTATAATTACTTACGAGGTTGTTTGCCTCTGATGCGTCTTCTCTCTCGTTTTCGCTCTGCTTCCTCAGCTAGCCGTTTTTCGACGTCCTTGACTCGACCGAACAGTTCGCCATCCGACACTGTGTCCGACCATTCCACTTCGCCACATGAGGTGCCAAGAAAACGACACCTGTCCCACCACCACCACCACTCACATGTACCCATAACGCGCGTGCCTCTCCATAAGCAGTTATAATCCAGTGCCTCTCCATATAAGCAGATATAATCCAGTGCCTATCCATAGGCAGATATAACCCAGTGCCTCATTCCTCTGCAGCGCCCGGAAACCACCATTTCTGTGGTTTAAAGTGAACGTAGTGATTGATTTCTCGTGATATTCTTTCAGTTTCACTAAATCCGACGTGACAGGCAAAATGTCCGAATTATTGTATCGCCTTTTCTTTAGTGATGCTAACAAGGATGATGATATCTTATTCGTCCAATCTGAACGATGAAGTGCCACAGCATCTGCCATTGAGCCTAATTTCGTATGATCTCAGCACGCATCAGATGGGTACATGCCATCTGCTACAGACGCTTTAGGCTACGGCGTGATAAACTAACTTGACGTTTCAACACCCTTCAAAGCGTTGCCCGTGTTAAATGTATGCACACTCCAAGTCTTCGCTGTCGCTCCATTTGTCTTGAACGACAATGTCATTGGCGGTAGACGGTATTTCATCATTTTCAATGTCCTCGAAAACATCATCCCTCTTATCAGTTGAAAGTAAGAATGTTTACTTTCAAATCTTAGGGTCCAAAGGCGGATTATTGGCCCGCACATCAGTGTTTAGAGAATGGGTAATGTGAGAGAAAATGGTGTTTTGGCTTTAGTTTCTCATTTGGAAACAACTTCACACGGCCATCGAAATATTCCTCCATAACATCTTGCATTTCAGCACATATACCATGGGTGGCTACGAAGGAAAAAATAAGTTCAACCAATCGGCGAAGCACAAGCACTAACTGCCAGAAACAATCAGCAGTATTGTCAATCTTAGGACCAATAAATAAATGGGAGAAATCGCAGCAAATTCCACACCTGAACCGCATGTCCAATAATCTTTCCAGTTTGCACATTCACCACTGCAGGACTATCTCTGGTTTCTAAACCACAAAACTTAAATGACTCTATCCTATGATTTAAAAACTTGTATGAAAAACCACTTTTTCACTTTTGCAAAATAGGCCAAAAACAAGGTGAGGTCGTACGGAACTACTCCTTCAAAGAGGTCATGTCCAAGACATAGAGGAAGACCTGGTGAACATACATGATAGTGCTTAAGACTGTTGAGTCTTTTTTTACTCCGTGAAAATTAGTCAATGCATTTTCGCATACCACCGACGATATAGTATGGAAGTGCTACTCAATCTTATCCAGGAACCTATCAACAGAATTGCCCTCACGACAGCTGATGACGATGCGTTTACAGCATCACCATTTTACTCCATGTTATTGGTATCGCATCATTATCTGTGGATTTATGTGTGGCAGATCCGAAGTTCTCACAGCCTTTGTAGACTTGTGCAAAATCTGTGACGAGGGTGCTGCGCTTGTCCACAAAATTCAAAAGCAATGGCATTCTACGTTTCCTATTGTTAACAAACAATACTGCACCACTTAGTTTCATGACAATGACATCCAAGAAGTCACTGATCTTCCCACTTCCTCTTTCTTCCAACACCATACTTGCTGGGAGAAAGATGTAGGGCACTTTCCTGCCGATATTTTGGTGTGCAGATGGCGCTGGCAAGCATGGCAACATGCAATTGCGGTGATAATACTTGCCCCACAGGCGGTTTTACTATACTAAAACACCGTTTTACAGATGAGAAAGGTGTTTCAGATATGTCTTAAATATTCAACGATATGAAGCATATTCCGGTTTTTAATTGTCATAATTGCTGTGCACAAACAAATAAGTTCCATATACTGAACATTGCCAAAAAGTGTTGAAGAAACGGCGTCTTAATAGCAGTCACCGTTGTCAGGAGTTGTTAAGGCCACTGAAAAGCTTCTTGAATGAATTGTGAAGTTCATTAAGCAAGCCAGTGGCTACTCGCATGGCTTTGGGAAATGCTTGAGCTTGGGAGACAGCCAACCAAAACCGCCACAATTGCGGGCCACCAAAAGAAAGCGGAAACACCATTAACCGAAAATGACAGATTCCCTGTCCAGCTTCTACTCTCCATAGAACACAGTATTCAAAGTCATGCAGCGCAAAGTTCAAAGTCCTACAAATTAGTTCCTCATGGAACTGGAGTTTGTCAAACGAATTACACATCGTCCTTGAAAATTTTTGCGAGAGTCTTTTCGTGAGAAAATTAATAATCGTTTGCCATTCTGGACCATACACAACAGACAAACAAAAACGGAAGTCTTGACACCACCAACCAAAATAATAGAACCCTCAATGATGGTACTGGCCCCTAAATTGTCCAAGTCAGTAACTATTGGAATGTCCAACATATGGCCAGTGGACAGATGACCAGTGGTTCAAACTCTACTAAAGGCAGTGGAAGGGCTTGGTTTTCCACCACCAGGGGCGGGTACAACCACATCGTCATCATCATTGATTATGATAACGTCTGGCCTAAATGGTTCCACTTCCTGCATCGACACAGGTTTGTCGCCCTGAGACATGGCTTCTGTTTTCACAGAACTTGGCTCTTATTTTTTTCTTTTTGCTATTACATACGATATGTAGAATCGGACAATTTAGATTTTTAATGTATCAATGATGAGTTATTGTGTTGGCTATTTCCATAAACTTGTTTCCCAGCGAGTGGGCGTTAATTGTTTCGATTCTCAGGCCCTCGCTTCCTCCATGTGTCGTCGTGGGAGGCGGTGAGGACGAAGTAGGAGGCGTAGGTGGAGATCCAGACTGCTGTACTCCAGACTGCTGTGCTTAATGAAGGTACTGGCCCTTAATCGTCCGAGTCAGTAATTATTGGAAGGTCAAACATATCCCCGATGACCTGTGGTTCAAACTCTACTAAAGGCAGTGGAAGGGCTTGGTTTTCCACCACCAGGGGCGGGTACAACCACATCGTCATCATCATTGATTATGATAACGTCTGGCCTAAATGGTTCCACTTCCTGCACCGACGCAGGTTTGTCGCCCTGGAAGCCCTGAGACATGGCTTCGGTTTTAACAGAACTTGCCTCTTATTTTTTCTTTTTCCTATTACATCATGGCCATGGAGTGAGCCGTCAACTCGACGGATCTCGCAACCACTTGTGACTCCTTGTGTGTGAGAGCAGATCAATCCTTGTTCCACTGATACGCAACACATTCCTATAATGCTTTTAGATCCTCCCCATCCCAACTACAAAGAACCAATGTAACCATTTTATCCAAACAGTTATAACCTTTGTCCTGTTATACCATGTCTTGTGTATGGGCATGGAGGTATCAAAACATGGAGTATTAGCTGTTACCAGCCCTCTGCAGCTGGGGGCTGACTGCAGCAATGATAAAACTCCAGAGCAAGGCTTGTTTATGAGTTACGTAGCCAAAACATTGTAACTTTTATATAACATATAAGTAAACCTGACAAACATGCATATATTAACCCTTCGGGCGCCAACAATTTTTTTTATTTTCTTAACCCCCCGCCGGCTATTTTTGGCATTTTCAGCGAAAAACATGAATATAACAAAATATAATGTAAAATGGACACTGCCTTGATTATAATGCTGCAAATCATCATTGTTTCACACCAGTTCTATTGTAAGTTTTAGTAGTCACTGTCAGATGTAGTAGTCTGGTTGGAATAATGCTTCTTTATGTGATAGTCCTGGAAGCAAGGTGCAGTGCATAAAGCAACACCACAACTGCTACACCAGTAGATAGTCTCTTTCCGTATGTTCTTTCCCTTGCACACCACACACTTCCTCAGTGGATGCTCCTTCTTCTCTGTGCGAGGAATATACGATGGGAAATGTCTGGCAGTGAGACGTGTGACTGGTTCGATGTCAACGGATGAACGTCGCTGATGGTGTTTCGGCAGCAATTCAGTGCACCTGGAGGATGTGATCAACTCGCGCACCAGGGCCAACTGGAACTGATAGTGACTGAGTTTGGTTCTATCAGTTGTATATTTCAGATACAAAATATAGCCTTGCAGCACCATTGTATTGAGGAGGAAGAAAAATTCCTTCTTCCATACCTTCATTACCTTCCTAGCAAAGCCGTAATATTTTGCCATCTGATCGTTGCGATCTACCCGACCCATATGCTTGTTATAGTCAATGATGCACTGGGGTTTCATTATCTTGTCACCTGTCTTTCTGTTGTTCCTTCCCGTGTCTGCCATTGTACACGAGTGCACTGTTGTCAGCATGTAAACGTCGCGCTTGTCCTTCCATTTCAAACATCGTAGATACTCCTTGCTGTAAACAACATATTCACCGCGTTTCAATTTCATAGCTTTTACCTCCTGAGGCATGCCCTTCCTGTTAGGCATCACTGTTCCAGTTGCACCAATTTTACGCTGATACAAATCTGAGAACAAAGTAGGACTAGTGTAGTATCGGTCAACGTAAACTCTGTAACCAAGGTTCTGAAGTCGTTCACCGAGTAGATCAAAAACCACACGATACGTGTGTCCATGTTCCTGTGCAGCATCCGTCTTTCCAGTGTATATCTGCCAGACAATGGCATACCCAGAACTAGATTCACATAATTCATAAATCTTTACTCCAAATTTCACTGGTTTCATTGGATTGTAAACACGGTACGAAACTTTGCCTTTCCACAACATAGTAGCTTCATCTAGAGAAAGCTCTCGTTCTGGAATGTACACATTCTTACTTCTCTCCACGTACCTTGTATTCAACTCTCTAACACGAAATAAAGGATCATAGCCATCTTCCCCTCTTTTCTTTATCTGACTAGTGTTGGCTGCATGCAGAAATTTGAGTATCAGTTCAAATCGATTTCGATTCATAATAGTTCCAAAAAATGGTGTTTCACAAACTTCATCCATTGTCCAGTAGTCTTCAAGTTTTGGTTTCACAACTAATCCCATGGCTATAACAAGAGCAAAAAACAGCTTCATTTGCTCATCATTTGTTGCTTTCCAAGATCTAATCCTTGATGTAGCCGGCAATGAATCCATTGGTGTGTTCACAAAAAACTGGTCGGCATATCGGTTTGTTTCTTCCGCAATAAGCTTCAAATCATCAGCTGTTAGGCAGAAAAGTTGAATGAATCCCAGCACCGAATCTGGAATAGGAACCTGTATGCCCGGTGCACCAACAAATGGAAATTCTTCAACTTCTCTATCATTTTTCTGCCACTCAGAATGCAATTCAGATGGTGAACTGGTAGGGTTTCTTTGTCTCGATGCAAGGCTCTGGCGTGAATTCTGTGCTGGAATTCCCCTTCCCCTTCCTCTTGTTGCTCCTCTCCCACGGCCTCTTCCTCGTCTAGTGGGGTTTATTCCTACAGTAAAATGAACAAACCAGTGGTACACATGGTCTCGTGGGGTTTATTCCTACAGTCAAATGAACAAAGCAGTGGTACACATGGACATGACATAGGAATAGAAACTGGAACGGAAGGCCAAACTCAGGTTCGAATACAATGTTATATGCCTACAAATAACAGTATCATCTAGTTTATATATGTGTATTTTACTATGGGTATATTATGTAAATACTAGATGAGGAAAAAGTGCATAATAACTACTAGAACTAGTATTTACTGCAAGAGAAAATGAAAATTATACCGGCGTCAGGAGAATTATTCCGGGAATTTCCCACAACAACTGTGTCATCTGAGCTAAATTCGACATCATTTTCATCGCAGCAAAGTTCTGAATCATCCGATGAATCATCACTATCACTACTAGAAGTCGCAACATAGTCCGAATCGGAATCATCAAATATTTCATCAATGACTTCCTGCACACTAAAAGTTGTTTTTCTAAGTTTCGCCATGTTGAAAGCTACCTAATTAATTATTCATTTATGCAAATTAGTTGACCTAATTATATTATTTGGGTTCCCATAATATACTTTGGCCAATGGCCAAACAGGAAATGGTGTCAGATCACGTTGTGGAATACAAACAACAAAGTTATAAATAAGTAAACTACAGCACTCTAAAAACGTGTAAACACGTCGGCGGCGTATGGATGTAGATTTGCCATAACGTGTATACACGTCGGCGGCGGCCTAAGGGTTAATAAGAAACATGGCTGTCAGAGTGTTAATGTTCATAAAACAACAGCAGTGTGGAGCACAAATATAGGCTACTCAAACCCTACTTCAGTGTGCCTGTATAAACTCATAATAGTAAGCATAGAAGAAAACAGAAGTGAGGTAAATTTTAGTCATGATCAGGAGGAATGATTACTTGGTCATATGGCAGGTTGTGGTCATGATAAGGAGGAATGACTACTTGGTCATATAACAGGTTGTAGTCATGATAAGGAGGAATGATTACTTGGTCATATAACAGGTTGTAGTCATGATAAGGAGGAATGACTACTTGGTCATAACGGCAGAAATGACTACTTGTAGTCCACCCATCCATCAATCCAACCGTCCATCCATTAAGTCTGACTGTCCATGAATCCAACCATCCATTTATCCATCCATTCGCCCAACCATCTATCCATTCATTCGTCCATCCATTAAGTCTGACATCTATCAATCCCTCCATTTATCTGTCCATCCACCCACACACCAACCCATCCATCTTTCTATCAATCCATCCATTCACTCATCTGTTGCTGCAAATGAGGCTTCAAGAGTGTCAAGCTGCGAATTCTTTCCTCTTCTAATCTGCTGGCTGAAGTTGCTTTAGTTGTTGCACATGGTTCGCAGGGAGTACCGGTAGTTGACAAGAAGTATGCAGGAAAAAACTGATGGAACAGCATCCTTCTTCAAATTTCTTCGGTATAGTAGTCTTTCTCCCGTCTTGTTTGTTTCTTATCTCGATTCTTGACTGTATTCTACAAAATCTCTGTCTCTGAAATGTAAAGAGCAGAGACCTGAATAACTTGTTGGTTGAATGTCCTTTCTGGGATTTCCTCGTATCCACTTGTCTTTGATAGGATAACGATGCATGGTGATAGTCTGGTCCACAGATTTTCCCCTTTCAGAATTGTACCACTTGTGCATCCAAATGCAGAACATTTCCTTCCCATTGTGTCTCAGATAAATCCAAACTTTGAAATTAGTTGAAAGCAATTGATGATAACTATTTTGTTCTTTATGCCTAACACGACGTTCTTAAAATATCTACCGAAAGCCTTAAAACCGTAAATATAACTAACCTAAGTATCAAACTCACAAGAAAATTACTTCTGGTCAATTACTATGAATGTAACTGAAAAATCTGCATTCAATGATAAGACTCCATACAGTTATCTGTTGTGTAGTCTAGCACATTTCTATGAAGACTGGGTCAGTCGGCTGAATGATATACATTAGCCTTCTGCCAGCTCCCAGCTGCGTGGCTGCAAGCAGTTGGACGGCTACCCTAATCGTCCATTAAATTTCGGAGTCCACCGTATGGGTAAACTACCTCACCAGCAAGGTCAGTTAGACAGCGGTTTATTCTGCCCTGACAATATCTTTCAACCACAGTGGTGCCTTTTTTCACACTCTTACACTCATTAAATGTTTTAACAAGCAAGCTTGTGATGGTGCCCAATGTATAAAATTTTATATTTTTACAACAAGGCAAAGGACTGAATGAATAGCACGTGAAGATTTCATTAAAGAATTATCTGAAGCACAAGTTTTATTGTGTACATGCTCCTAGGAATTAATTGCACCAGCTGGTGAAATCCAGCTGGTGAAATCCTCCAAGTGTTGTTAAGCTTCAATGCAGTTTCTTCTTTATGCAGTAAGCGTTCTAGTATAGCAGTTGTTCAAATGTTAAACAGAACAGTGCTGTTGTGCGTTCAACTAAGACCACACAGCTTCCCACGATGCCGGGGTTAATTACATCTGGAGCATAGATCTCTTTTGTTCAAGTGATTCGTCCTTTTGCAGACTTGGATGCAAATCTCTGCCAGTTTGGAATTGTTCTGGAATCTTGATGACAGAAGCCAGAGGCTGTTGAGGTATTTGAATTTGTCGACAGAAATATTAACAGCTTGTAACTCCTTAAAAACGCCTTTATCAAAAGATGTACGTCTGCACCGCTTGCCCAATCACATAAAAGTATTCTACATCATCGACGAAGTGGTGGTTTGCATCGCGGTTTTTGACGATTATTAGGTTTTCGTTGACCAGTAAACCTTTCCTTTTATCTATAGAGTTTTTGGCGAGGGGAATGAAACCAAAGTATAGGAATGGTGTGTCAAGAGATCCTTAGGTTTGTTTACTTGGAGCACTGAATCCAATGTTGCTGCTAGGACTCAACTTCAATGCTGCTTCAAATGTTTATATTGCTGACAGTATTCAATTACATACCATGCCCATTGCACCCTGTAATTGAACAGGCTTGCTACAGTAATCCAGTTTAGTTGCACGTGTGTTCTTTCGCGATATCTGAGCATGTTCAGAACTATTGGGAGACTGGGTCTCTGCTATGACATCACTTCTCTAATGAGCTTTCTACTTGTCCAGGTGGTTGCAAGGATCCCTAATGATACATAGTGCAGAGACATTTTTGGCCCATTAGTTTCAGGACTGTTATTGTCTGGGCGGTCACAGACATGCGCAGACAAATGCACACGCAGACTACACAGGCATCAATGTGAATGCAAGTGCACACACACACACAAAATCAATCAAATCAATGTCAGATGGAAAGGATATTCTGACCTTGTTCGCCAGTTCTTTGCACTTGGAAGCAAGAACCTCACATTCAAGGCACCGCGGAGCATAGAACAGCATTAGGATGTCTTTCGACTTGTCGTTCACTATTTCATCGAACGTCAATCTATAGCTATAAAGAAGAAAATGTAAATATATTTGTGGTTAAAAATCTTCTGATCCACGCAACCGATTGTTCTCAAACTTTACAAAAATACTTTTTAGGACCCGAGAACAAACATAGGGGGGGAGGGTGTTCGGGATCCAAATCTTGCCTTTTCCCCCGAGTTTGAAACATTTAATTTTCTATCCGAAAGCTAACGCAGTGTTTAAGATTGGTCGCCCTTAGATTTATGACGTCATCAATTCGAGCTGTCTAAAATATTGGTGCATGTTGCAAACACCCACTAAATTTCATCTGCTCTGATCTGTTGTGCTGCTCAACCAAGTCTGTAAGTTCCGCATGCTGCAATAAGAAGTCTACTGTTCCGCTTGGCGACATTAGCAACAATCTAATTTGTTCAACCTACCTGAAGGATTTGGCAGCAGTTGGGTGAACAAGAGGTTGCAGAAGTTACTAGTTAAAACATGGTGGTCGTCTGTGTTTCTTTGAAGTTTGAGTAGAGAGCCAACTGGTTGAGGTTTGCATCACTCTTTTATGGTGATTGTATTTCTGTTGACTGTTAAGCTCTGCCTTCTTATTGATAGAGTTGTTGGCATTGAAATGAAGCCGAAGTAGAAGAATCGTGTTTCAAGTCCAATCCTCTGGCAAGTTGTTAACGATTTCCTTTTGCCTCTGCGCATCCTTTGTTTTTGGTTTAAGTAAGTTTCTTGTGATTTATCAACACTTCTTATATGATCAACCTATTGGGAGGATTTGGCAACCGTTTGCTGAACAAGAGATAGCAAAAGTTAAAATAAAGGTGGTTGGCTGCACTTTTTAAAGTTGGTCTAGATGACGAGGTAGTGATTGAGGTGTGTATCACAGTTTTTGAGGGCGATTGCATCTTCGTTGACCGTTAAACTTTGCCTTCTTGTTGATAGCGTTGTTGACGAATGGAACGAAGCAGTAGTAGAGGTATGATGTTTCAAGTTTGTTAATAGGAGCACGGTATTTGTCATTGCTGCTTAGACACAACTTCAAAGGAATGCTGCTTCAAATGGTGACAGTAATTAGTTACGTATAATGCCCATCAGATGGCTATTCTCTCAGATAACTAAAGTAAACCTTATCACATGTGACACATGAAGACCAGGAAAATGGTTATACTCTGTGTGTGTCCTACATGGGACGTTAGCATTGGTCATGGCTACTGAGACTGAACGTCAAAGGAATGCTTATTCAATTGTTTATCTTGTTGATTGTAATTAGCAACATACTATACCCATTAGCCAGCTGTTCTCTCAGATAACTAAAGTGAAGCTGACCACAATATTGCATGTGACATGTATGAGTATCAAAGGAAATTGTTCAATTCCACAAAAGCTACAAGCTAATAGTTCACACAATCTACTGTGGAATCTTCAACATATAATCTGCGATTTCAACACAAGTTGAGTCCAATTAGTTCCAATTCTATATGTTATATTCCGTGTGTCCTACTTGTGACGTTGGTATCCATACTGAGACTCACCGTCAAAGGAATGCTTGTTCAAATGTTTCTCTTGGTCACAGTAATTAGCAACATACTATACCCATTAGCCAGCTATTTTGTCAGATAACTAAAGTGTAGCTGACTACAATATCACATGTGACATGTATGAGTATCAAAGGAAAATAGTTCTATATGTTATACTCCGTGTGTCCTACTTGTGGCGTTGGTATCCATCGTGGTTGTTCAGACTGAACATCAAAGGAATGCTGGTTCAAATGCTTCTCTTGGTGACAGTAATTAGCTACCGTGTTTACTCGAAAACCTTGATGCATGCAGATTACCTGGCACCTTCGTGGTTTGTGTAAGTAGTTGTGCCTACCAGTCAGGGTGGTAACTGGTCTTCGGATAATAATAATAATAATAATAATAATAGTAATAATGACAGCAATTTCTATGGATATGAGTGATTGACGTCGAATCTCTTTCGGGATCATGCAACACTGGGTTTTGTAGACGGGTGTCTCAACTGGAGCGGTGTGGAAGGGCCATGTCACCATCTGATTGCAAGCGTGCATCCCGAAACACTGATGACATCGACCGTTGATGGACTCTTGTCGTCCCTTTGTGATCACGAGTCGCACCAGCCACACACTGTACACACTGTTCAGCAATACTTGAAATACTTGTGCCAGTCGGTCTGCATTTGGATACCTGAGGAAATAAGAATATATTGGTAAACATGCAAACAGAAATACCTTAAATGCAGTCAGTTAACTCAGATAATTGGCGAGGCCTCATACTCCTAGGTATAATAATCAAGGGAATTTTTAATTGGTAAGAGATGAGAGGAAGACTTTCAAGTATTTCATTCACCATACAATATATCGATAGGCTATATGTATCTCTGCAATTGAAAGTTATCTCTCTTATATGCCGTCTGTAGATCTTTACTGTGCTACAGTAAGGTCCTCTCTATGCCTTGTCTGAAATGAGTGTTTCTCTTTATCACAATGCTGTGCATTTTACTTTTGCATGTTGTCAGCCTCCCAAGCATGCCTGTCAACCAACGCCTGTCTACGCCTTACCTACTATAAACGGAGAAAGTTTAGTAAACTGCTTGTGTGCTTGGTCATTCTCTCCAGAGATAACGAGAAATCTTGGGAAAATGACGTCGACCTCCTTGTCGGAATGCTCTTCCGTCGCTCGTTCGTTGTTGTCAATCAATCAATTTTACTTTTGCATTTTCTACAGCAACCTGGCTCAAATCACACGAGGCTTCACATATTCTTGCTCGAGTGTTTCAAGGTTAGCTTACATTGCACCTTGAAATTCATAGAAGTATCCTGCAACCATTTCTGAACTCTGATCAGTTTTTCCAAGAATAACTTTCCAGCGATGTAGTAAAACTATAAAGTGAAAGTTTAATATGCGCTTGCCAGCAACAGTCCTGCATCACTTCTGGTTTTATGCATCATGATTTCATCGTCAGATGATTTTCCAGCAGCCCTTCTAGTTCGTCCAGTGACTTTGAGGGCACAACATCAATCTCGCTGCCATGAAATTTGAGAGTCAGAACACATCTTGTTTGTCCTTACGCCGTCACAGTGTCGGAACTCTGAAGCACCTCTCTCAAGTTTCAGACCCACTAGCTCTTTTGGGAAGTCCTTCCTGTTGCACCTAACACTACCAGTAAGATATGTGCAATCATTCAGGAGATCTTGGGCCAGTCTTGGTGAGTTGTAAAAGTTGTCAGTGTACAACTTGTAGCCTTTATGCAGATATGGCTGCATCAAGTCATACACGACACGGTAGGACAGACCAACCTTGGCAGTGCCCTTCTCCTTACCAGTATAAACTTGAAAATTACATAAATATCCATTCTGGCTATCAGCTAAAGCCCACAGTTTTATGTCAAACCCCTGGGGTTTGTTTGGCATATACTGGATGAAACTGACCCTGCCCCGAATGCCTATCATTTGCTTGTCCACTGCCATGTCCTCTCTAGGAATTTGTGGGCCAAACAACTCAGGACAGAGCGCACTTTGTGCAGCTTATCGTATGCAGGATCAGTCCGGGCTTCGGCTGACATATTATCTGAACAATGGAGGTATCTAGTAATTTGCGTAAACCGGTCATGTGGCATCACCGATTTGTACCATGGAATTTCAAGTGCCGGTTCAGTAGACCAGTAGTCATGAGTTTCATGTAGGTCGGCAACACCCATAGCAATTCGGAGTCCAAGAAAAGCCCTCATTTCCTGATTTGTCACAGGACGCATGGCATATTAGATGGTGTCTCCTGCCTAGACTTTGTAGCATAATTATTGGTTTCAAGGACAAGCATGTTATAAACAGCGCCAGTAGAAAAAGTCACAAAAAATTGGACCCTGTAACACAGAGACGTGCTGCGTCAGACGGACCTGGCTTCCCTGCAAAGGGAATATCCTTTCTGCTGTATACCCTGTGCCGGTTCCAGTGGATATCAGAAGCAGATGTTGACTGGTTCACCACTGGAAGCTCATGTCCTCGACCACGTCCTCTACAATGTCCTCCACCACGACCTCGTAAACGATCTCGAACGCCTCCTCGTCTTCTTCCAATGTCGTCTGCACCACGACCACCCCCTCTTCTTCTTTCAATGTCCTCTGCACAGTTGCCAGCAGCATGTTCTGCCTGGAAATGGACAAATAATAAATTATGAATTAGATTTGAAACATGGTAAAAAAGAGTGTAGGTTAAAAAGAACTATGCACAGAACTATGTACAGATGCACTGGCACAATCGCATTCTCCCATCCGCTTTCGGGGTGCACGTCCCCTGCCCCCATTGATTCATTATTTCTAGAGTAGTTGTCCTCTTAGAGGTCAGGTTTGAGTAATTGGGCAAGCCGTTACAGTGATACATATTTATGTTATAGCAATAAATATTACATACATATCCAGATGGACTGCAATTCTTCAGAAAAGGAAAACGGTTTAGCAATACTTGAAAGACTTGAGCCAGCTGGTCTGCATTTTGGATACCTGAGGAAATAAGAATATGTTGGTAAACAACTAAACACGCAAACAGCAAAGTACCTTAAATGCGCTCTGTCAACTCCGAAAATGGTTAGGCCACATACTGAGAGGGTTTCTGTCCTAGGAATAATAATCAAGGGGATTTTTAAGGGGTAAGAGATGAGAGGAAGACTTTCAATGATTTCATTTGCCATGCGATATATATGTCTCTGCAATTGAAAGTCATCCGTCTTGTCTTCTATGCCGTCTGTAGATCTTACTGTGCTTCTGCAAGGCTCTCTCTATGCCTTGTTCCTGTGAATTCATGAAACATAGGTAGCGCACATGATTGTTTTTGGCCCATAAAGCTGATGAGCTGGAATCTATCTAAGATGACGTCCCCATCCATAGTGCCACCTACAATTCATCACAAGCTATTTTGAGCTGAAAGGCAACAGCCAGGACAACTACTTCAGTATCAAGAGTCTTAATCGGTGTTTTGTGATTTCTTGCTCGACCACGTTAGCGGCATTCAAAAACATTCTAGTGTCTGCCTCTTCATGTGTGCATGGATTTGGTTGAGTAATATCATATTCGGCCTTTGTGCTTATAACAACACTGTTCAATGTAACTACAATGTGCTTGACATATTAGACAATTTTTGGGCTAGAAAAGTAAACAAGGCTGTCTTATTATCATCATTGCGTAGGAAGTCATGCCAGTTACGAGGCACTGGGAGTGACTCAGTAACCTGGCGCCGCGTACCGTAATCACATTTGGCACCAGTTGAACTTTTGAGACTAACACTTTCGTAATGGTCCCATATATAGGGGATATAGTGACAGCAGATTTAGGTTGCAGCATATTTACAATTGCTGCACCATCAATAAACAATCTGTAGCTCTACAGGGTGAAGCTAGCATTGGTTGGTATAGATTTCTGAGACACGACAGCAGATTTTGGCCCCATATGAAGATAGCCTGCATGCGATAATGCGGGGAAGGAAGTTGGTTTTTATGCCGAGTTTAACACGGGTAGAAGGTGTAGCAGCTCCAACAGTAATATGGTGCATCTGATTAACCATACTAAAATCATCTTTGAGACCCATTTCGACAGATGCACTGAAAAGCATGTCACGGTAAGAATTGATCTAAGTCACGGCTATGAATTTAACAAGAGCCTGGAGAATAATGCTGAATCATTCGTTGAAGTAGTGATCTTGGCAGTCATTGGTGCAAACAGGGAAACAGAATTATTCATGAGTCATGTCACAAAATCAGTATACCTGCAGCTGACCAATGTCAAGAACTCCCCAAGCCGCATCAGATGCCTCAGCTGTTCCAATAACCCTATTGTGTAAAACAATAAGCAGTCGTGTTCATCTTCAAAAGGATTACCAAAACCTTCCATGGCTCTGACAAGGTTACCAATCTTTTACAATACAGATGACGTTCTGCCTCATCTCTACACAGCGTGCTGGCATTTCATTTTGAGTATTGGTAAATTCTATTATGTTATTATCTTCCTTTGGATATCTTACAGATTATACACCATGTGTACTGCACGCTGACATGTGATTGTGTTTATCGGCGGCTGATGTAAAGCAGTGAAGACAGTATGGACAGGGAAATGTTCTATGTGTTTCCGAATTTCGACTGTTCAAGAGTGCAGACAAATTGCGAATAACTATATAGTGACGCTTGTCCATATCATTCAGCAGCAGCAAATTGACAATATGCTTTCTGTCCCTGTGAGGAGAAGCGTACAGCGGTGCAAAGGATTTGTCGTCTGGATTCGAATATATCACATTTATGGCATAATCTCGATTATTTTGTTCGAATAACAGAATTTTGTCTACTTTCATGGGGAAATCTAAGTCAGTATAATGTAACTCTTTCACGTATGGCTTGTAGTGTGCTACTCGTTCTGCATGAATAGTTTGATGATGTGAAACAGCGAGGACGCAGTACAAAAGGCATAAATCATCGTTCTTTATATTTACGGTGGCACACTTATTTGCGATATATTTCGGTGTTGGTATAAACTGATTTCCGCCTACCGGGTCATAAATGACCGTACACACTTTAAGATTGTGAGTTCCATCGACTTCCCATCCAGATCCCTCTCTCGTGAAGACGGAGATTAGCTCGTCGAAACGAGTCACAGCGTCTTGCATTTGCAATGTGATCTGAGATGGATACGTTTGATCTATGTGATCCGAATTTCGACTGTTCCAAAGTGCAGATAGATTCCGCACAAGAATGTCCATGTCGTTCAATGGCAGTAAATTCACAACATGCTTTCTGTCCCTATGGTGCGAAGATTACAGCGGTGCAAAGGATTTATCATCGGGATTTGAGTAAATTACGTTCATGGCACAGTTGGCATTATTTTGCTCGAACAAGGGTATTTTATCGACTATCATAGGGAAATCTTAGCCATCAACAACCAACTCATTTTGCAAATGGTCTATACTTTGTTACACGTTGTGGATTCTGAGATTAATGATGTGAAACAGCGCAATACAAAAAGCAGAAATTGTCATCATTGTTGATATTTACGGTTTCACATTTCTTTGCAATATATGGCGGTGTTGGAATGAATTGGTTACCGCCTCACCTTGTCACACCTTGTGCTGTGAGCTCGTAGAGCTCTAGCGATCGTCCTGACACACATTCTCCATTGTTCTTTGGTTTGCTGTGTTTCATGACGATTCTCTTGGCATGTTAACAGGGGTGGTTTGCCATTGCCTTCCCCTGGTTTTGCCTGCCGTGCCTGTTCGTTCGCCTTCCTAAGGAAGGGTACTAACAGTCCGCACCATGAGAATGTGGGCACGGAGGACTTTGGTTCATCAGCCCAGGTCGGGTCTGAGTCTACGCTTGTCAGAGACGTCGGTCAGATCACCTTCCTGCTTTTATCTGTCCCAGAGTGGCTGGCAAAACCTTTGCGGTTACCGCCTACCGATCGTAAATGGCTGTGCACACTTTAAGGTTGTGGGTTCCATCAATTGTCCATCCGGATCCCTTGCTCGTGAAGACGTCGATTAGATCGTTGAAACGTGCAGCAGTGTCTTCCATTTGCGATGCGATCTGGGACGAATGCGTTAAGATAGACGATTCCGACTTGAAGTAGCCGATGGTATTGTTTTCTTCTTCCGTAGAGTTGCGTTTGAAATTGTCGTCCAGTGCCAGAAACCATTTCACAGGACTGGAAAGAAAATTATCACTTGATTATAATTTCAGAAATTTCCCTCTTGTCGAAAAACAATGAGATTAAAAGAGTGAAGAAGTCCTAGCGCACTTAATGATTCATGAAATTAATACGGATGTGAAATAAAAATAATGATATAGGCTAGTGACTAAGAGTTCTACTCTCACATTATCGAAAGATACTCTAATATCTCTTAGTGAACGCTCCAACTTCACGATATCGGTTCCATGATGGATGAGGAGGGAATGGATGTTGATTGTGGCTCTGTTGATGGCCAAATCATCCTCCAAAAATGTATTTCAAACTGATACGCGGAGATTTGGATTGGCTTCCCTTTTCAAACATGTGATACACGAATCGTGCTCGGACCAAGAGAAACAAGGGTGTCGTCTTGTCTTGCAACGAGGACATTCACGGAAGCTGGTGCAGCTTTGACACAATCCATTGAAAATTGCTCTGAAATAACACATAGAACACATACAAGATTAATAACGATACTTCAAGAGATGAGAATATAAGTAAGTTTATTACGAGTTTACTAGTAGAGAGAATATACTTGGAATTTCTCACGAAATTTTTTCGGAGCTGTAGATTCTTCACGCATTATCTCGACTTTCTGCTTCTTCACTATAAAGATAACAGATATCGACTGTAAGATATTTGCAAGATCAAATGCCTTTCTTTCTCTGTAGAAATATATTGAAGAAAAAAAAACGATGCCCAATGATAATACGCTTTCCAAGTTCTAGTCTTCGCACCTCTTTTTCTTCAGCTTCGTTTGCACGCTGCAGCAGTTCTTCATCTGACATCGTCACATCATGCGTATCTATAACAAATTCGAAAAGAATACTGTACACAATTCTCACTTCTTCATTGGACATATATACGAAAAATTGGGAAATATTTATAATCATTACGCAGTAGAAAAGGCAGAAACATAGTCAAAATACCCTGTACGCTTCCATGTTCCATCTTCTCTTCTTCGTGATGCTCGATGATTGTCGCATTCCGTGCCAACTCATCGTCGGAAGAATCAGCAGTGACCCAAACTGGACAGATAAAATAAGTTTCAATGGCGTCTTACTTTGTTTTCTTTCGAAAGGCCGGCGTCGCACGAGGGGGATTTGGTACAATTTGTATAGGTTGCCGTTTGTAATTTCGAATGAGGTGCCATGGGTTCTTTTTGGGATTGAATTTTGTTTATTCGAACTTGTTCAGATTTTAAATGTATGAAGAATACGACATTGTTGCCGCTATATACATATGGACGTTCATTGTTACAGCGATCGAATGTTGAGATTGTTAAGCAGCAAAAGCCGCTGGGAGTATGTGTCGCAAAATTTGGTCGAGTTACTCGCGTCGATATTGGTTTTGTCGAGGAAGGACTCGAAGTCTGCATATATTGTGAACGGAATAGGCATCTGGTTTTGGATGTTTGAAAATTTCAAGATATTATTTTCAGGAGAAGGATAGCGAATTTTTCTGAACACCGTGGGTGCTGCATTCCAAAATGTGATTTCGCAATCCTGCATTGTTCTTCACATGAAGGACGTGGGCGAGAGCACAATATAAGAAACAACGATTGTCGTTATTCATAATGTTTAGAGTAGCCTTCTTGTTCGCTAACCATTTAGGTGAAGGGATATATGAGGATCCACCGATTGGATCGTATTCAGCCGGGTGGAGTACGAGATTATCTATTCGGTCGATGGACCAGCCGCACCCATCGTTTGTAAAAGTATCGACCAGCGTTTCCAATCTTGCTATCGCATCCTCGAGATGTTGATGTGATAATGACTGATTCCAAAGAATTGCTGGATTTGATTTAAAATAAGCCGTGGTTGACCTGGTGCCACCTTAAAATATGATACGTGCAATCCTTCAGGAGATCTTGGGCCAGTCTTGGTGAGGTATAAAAGTTGTCAGTGTACAACTTGTAGCCTTTATGCAGATATGGCTGCATCAAGTCATACACGACACGGACACGGTAGGACAGACCAACCTCGGCAGTGCCCTTCTCCTTACCAGTATAAACTTGAAAATTACATAAGTTTTATGCCAAACCTCTGGGGTTTGTCTGGTATATACTGAATGAAACTGACCCTGCACCAAGTGCCTTTCATTTGCTCGTCCACTGCAATTTGCTCGCTAGGAATGCTGTGGGCCAAACAACTCTCGAGCACTGCAGTCAGGACAGGGCGCACTTTGTGCAGCTTATCGTATGCAGGATCGGTCCGGGCTTTAGTTGACATATTATCTGAACAGTGCAGGTATCTAGTAATTTGCGTAAACCGGTCACGTGGCATCACCGATTTGTACCATGGAATTTCAAGTGCCGGTTCAGTAGACCAATAGTCAGCAACACCCATAGCAATTTGGACTCCAAGAAAAGCCCTCATTTCCTGGTTTGTCACAGGGACGCATGGCATATTAGGTGGGGTCTCCTGCCTAGACTTTGTAGCATAATTATTGGTTTCAAGGACAAGCATGTCATAAACAGCGTCAGTAAAAAAGTTGACTCTGCTTCCTCCATCTCCGCTCACTCCTCCTGATGCTCCGGTCTAACCGATCTTCATCCATTCACCGCGTTCCATCGACTGACTGCCTAACGCTGTCAACTGCATTATTATACTCTGGTTTTCCTACTTACAGAACCTGGATCGATCACATCCTCCAACCTTCCATTCTGGCCCCCTCGAAGTTAATTTATTTTGCCTCATTGCTTCACGATCGTTCATATAATTCTCTATATTCGTTACTCTCAATTTCTATGATTAACTCACGACACTGCCTTCATTGACGTTGGTCTGTTGACCATTTGCCCTTCATGTATGGGACTGCTCTAATATCTGCCTTCACTCTGGCGCCAGTTCATATCGTTAACTCATTTAGAATTCTCGACCATCTAGCTAATTATTGCTTACAGAGTTGGCGATTGCCACTTCTGGACCAATACAATCGGTTATATAATTCTGTGGTCAACTTCCATCTGATGCCTAAATTGCCCTTCATTCATGTAACCTTTTGTAGAACTTCTATACAGCTTTCTACTCTGTGATAGATACACAGATATATGTATAGAATTACACACGAATAAAGAGCAAGCATTTTCCACAAATCACCCATCTATATATATCGTAGTCTCCAGAATTGCTTCATCATAACACATGTTGTCAAAGAATATAAATTCTTGTTCATTTAATTCAACGGAGGTCTCCACATAAATTTTCCAGTCACAAAACTGAGGGGCAGCTATTGTTATTGATGTGGACTTCCTCACAGTCATGAAGCCCACAATCTGATTTCCTTGTCAACCCTTACGCTACAAAATTCTCCAGTGCAGTGGCTATGCATGATGCTTCATTAGGAATATGCTCCTCTCTGCACATGTTAAGCTTGCATTATGTAACTCTTTTGCCACGGCTTCGATCCGAGAGATTTTAAACAAATCAGAAAGTGCACGAATCTTTTCTGAATCGTTTCATGTTCCTTTCCCAGCAGAACAGCAGTTCTAGATTTTTTCAGAAACATGATGCCAGGAGTAGGTTCACCTGGCGTAGAGTTTCTCAAAGACAAACCAGCGTCATTTGATATTGCAAATCTGGTTTGAAGTTATAAGTTCTGCATCCATGCCTCTCGCTTATTTATGCCTAAGTGATAGATGGAGTGAGAGATGTGTCAATCATGCATCAAGCGTAGAATAGGCTTCAGCACAGCATAGGCGTCCTTTCCTAATCATGGCAGCCCACTCTTGACTGATGAATTCCAATGGGCAGAAAATTCCCGAAGCAGCATAAGGCTTCCAATATCAATCCTGAGTCATACCTCATTTCCGCATACCAGCCATTGATGTCAAAGGTCTAGTGTGTCATGATAATTCCTGGTTCACATAGTGGCAGATCTTTTCCATGCATTTGAATAACGGACTACTCTAATTAGTTATTTCATCGGTGGTAATGGAGTATTCCAGTGATGTGAGTAACCTTGATTAACCATTATGCTCCCAAAACATGATCGACAGATACACCAACACTAAACAGAACCCGTGAAATGACAGAATCCTATGATCAATCTCAGTTTGCTTCATTCCATAGAGTCTTCAGAAATGTTTTCAGAAATGGTGGGACCCACAGTTTTTGACGAACTTTTGTCATGTATTGTGGAGTTCAACGGGTAATTTTCATGGTCAAACTGCCTTATGTATGCGAGCTCGCAGTAGTTTTTCTGCAGCTTTGACTATTCGCTCACCCTACTTTTCAATGTGTGCGTCCCTATCACTGTACCACTTGTCACTGATTATACGTGATGCTATACTTCTGAAGGCTATTACATCCTTGCAACCACAAACACCAGCAAACCATATGTCCTCACCATAGCACAGCTTCAACAAATGCTCTGGCTACACATGAAACACTTACAGGGTTATGCAGTATACTAGAAAGCAACGGAAATTGTTCGTTGAAGCTGGAGGTTTTGTCCAATGTTCTTGGCTCATTGTCTTTAATGTAGAAGCCAACTTCTCGGTCTGTGATGCTGCAGAGAAGGAATCCAACCATGAGGTGGTTTTGTGCTAAAGAGCAGCTCTGTAGGTTATAAAGAACTATTTACATGCGCTGGCTCAATCGCACTCCCCCATCCGTTTCCGTCCTCATCACCTGGAGACGGTGGCGGAGGCGACGGCGATGAGGGGAAATTTTCCAGTATTGCAGCCACATCCTCTCCCAGTATCGCATCTAGTTCCAGGCTTGAAACTGTATTTTCCATGAACGCCCAGCCTCCCTCCGGAAAATGCAGGCTTTGCAGAAGAATGCTTTCCTCGTCATGATTTACGCACCTCCAACCGCTTGACCACATCACATCAGACGACGACGTTACTGCTTGAGCCGAATCGCAAAATTCTCGCGGGCCAGCCATTCTTGCAGCCAACCCATTCCAGCTTCCTGGTCATTATTAATCTGCCGTCCACCAATTTGCACCGCCATATTTTGCGCTGTCGCAGCTTCAATAGGAAGACAATCCTCCGTGCTGTCCGCTTCACATACCATTGCTTCCTCATCTTTTGCTCTAGTATTCATGTCGAATCTTTCAAAACATGCAGAATATGAAGCAAAGACTTTTCACCTTGCATTTATTCCCATTTTTTGTGTGGGGTGAATCCTTTGAAGCGCCCTCTCGTGTGAGAAAGTGCTGCGTAAAATTCCCCACTAGCGCGGGCGAATTGTATTGTGGAATGCCATAATTAAGCTTAATTTAGCCGCTCTAGAGCCTTTATATTGAAATCGGCTTTAAAGCGCTGTGTGGCAGGCCTTTCAAGCTATGTCCGGCAGAATAGCGCCTTTATGCAGAAGTCGAATTACATTCTTGAATCCACGGAGCTTTACATCTGCGCCTGTCAGTCTACCCCCACTATGCCGGCGATTTGGTCCTGCTGGACTATAGTCATTATTAGACCCGCGGCTCACATCCTTGAATGAATGACCTTCGTCTGCCACTTTCAATGGTGCACTTTTCATGTTGGGTCATCAAGTACAGGGACATTGCCGCCTGACCGCTGACCATTGCGCCTGCCACTAATTAGAGGAAATTTTTCAAAGGCTTTTAACAGCGCGCTAATAGGCATCTAATCATAGCCGAATTTGCTTAAGCATCCTTAAACTTTAGTGAAAGGGAAATGCTGCAAATTAGATGTGCTGGACAGCTGCAGGCCATTTCTCTCCACTAATTCTATAGCAACTATACTTATAGTAGCATATAGAGCTTTATATTGGTAGTGGACAGATGGCAGACTCTAAGAGACATTGCTTAAAATCAGAGCTATGTGTATAAATGATGGCGCTATAGCAAATGGCTTGATTAAAGTTCATTCTAACAATTCAAATAAAGAGATTTGACGAAAGCTCACAGCCTATTCCACAGCAAAAGTTCATCCTGTTAAGGCGCTAAAAAATTGTAGATACTCATGTATCTACCGACAATTCTCATTTTTTAAGGCATTCACCATGTGTGTTTGTGTGAAATTTTTCGCGAGTCTGAGCGCCGCGTTACTGGCTCAAGCAAAAGCTTCATAATTATTCGCAGCGAAGCATGACTTGAGCTTCTCAACTTTTTAAAAATGGTATGGAGAAAACTGCAATTATATTTGCAGCCTCATTAGCTTTAGAAGATATTCTTAGTAATGATAATTGTGCGAATTGTGAAATATTGATGCCACAAATATCGCGTGCTTTCTCTACAATTATATGTTGCACAGGCAATATTTTCGATGAATAATTGTATTAACATGTGCAAAATACCGCTCAGAGATGTAAGGCTGTAGTCCTATAATGTAAAACAACAATTTTTTACAGCGAAAAGGCCAAGAAATAGGCATTCTTCCATTCAACATATATATCATTTTATATTTTTAAGCGCTTCAATTCCTGCATATTTATCATACTTGATTATGTAGTAAACACTTGTAATTTAAAATCTTGGCTGTTCTTCGTAGACTGTTTTATTAATGAATATAATTCGTTGTATGTACGTGTCATATGCGGGAATTGTAATGAAGTTAATATATTATAGCGCTTTTCAGCAGATCGTGTACGCGTGCTATGGTATGAAGTGCTGCTTGTCTATACATTCGCACAGTGCTTGCATGTTGGTTGTGATTGAGTGAATGTCGAATGTTTTGAATGGCGCGGTTCAATGATTAGTATGGAGGCGAGGCTTTCGTAGGATCCTGGTGCCATGTGGAAGACTTCTATAAGCATTTCTGTGATGAGCATTGCTGAAGAATAAATCTGTACAAGGGTTGATGGCCTGATTGCTTGCTGATAGGTCGGCTGATTGGTTGGGTCTGACCAATCGCGTATGGCAAGATACGATCTTAGACATGAGTAAAAAATCCACTGAGGAGGATAATATAATCTGACACTTTCGCACATATTTGTATTACTGGCAAAGAATAAATGCTGAAACTGTATGACTTTATAGTCGCAAATACGTTTTTAAGATCTATGGTTTAATATATTACAACTTACAATAGAGATCGTCCGGAAATTGCTCTGAATGCTCTTTCTCTTCGCCGTCTCTCAACCAGGCCTCGAAAATCTGTTCTTCTTCCAATCCGGCCCGCGCTTCATAGCCCGCAATGAAGCCATCTGCGAAGAGCGCCGTCATGCATCCAGCCGTTTGCTCACTAATATGCTGGCCACATACCATGCACACGTTCTGTTGGCGATTCATTTCTTCAAGCGAAGCTTCTGCTTTTCGCATATCATGCTGGTTCAGATTATATTCAAGAGTTGCGAGGGAGATGGGTGCCTCGAGTCCTTCCCAGTGCTTAATTTGTACAATGTAGACCAATTGCCGCTATTCTACCACCAATAATTATATTCCTGACATTTACCTAATTTCCGCATGCCAACCAATAATGTCAGAGGTCTAGTGTGTTACGATAATTCCTGATTCACTGGGTGGCAGATAACTTCCATCCATTTGAATAACGGACTGCTCATATTAGTTATTTCATCGGTAGTAATGGAGTATTCTAGTGATGCGAGGAACCTTGATTAACCATTATGCTCCCAAAACATGATCGACAGATACACCAACACTAAACAGAACCCGTGAAATGACAGAATCCTATGATCAATCTCAGTTTGCTTCCTTCCATAGAGTCTTCAGAAATGTTTTCAGAAATGGTGGGACCCACAGTTTTTGACGAACTTTTGTCATGTATTGTGGAGTTCAACGGGTAATTTTCATGGTCAAACTGCCTTATGTATGCGTGCTCGCAGTAGTTTTTCTGCAGCTTTGACTATTCGCTCACCCTACTTTTCAATGTGAGCGTCCCTTTGACTGTACCACTTGTCACTGATTATACGTGATGCTATACTTCTGAAGGCTATTACATCCTTGCGACCACAAACACCAGCAAATCATATGTCCTCACCATAGCACAGCTTCAACAAATGCTCTGGCTACACATATACGCCAACTTCTGATTGGTCCGCCGTGTGCGTGCATGACCCCACACACAACATATATGAGTGACAGCTTCTTAGTGGCAACTCATGAAACACTTACAGGGTTATGCAGTATACTAGAAAGCAACGGAAATTGTTCGTTGAAGCTGGAGGTTTTGTCCAATGTTCTTGGCTCATTGTCTTTAATGTAGAAGCCAACTTCTCGGTCTGTGATGCTGCAGAGAAGGAATCCAACCATGAGGTGGTTTTGTGCTTTCCCAGTCAGGTCACTGTAGGCCCGCTTGGTAAGCCTTCGAACCTGTGTCCTGGAGAGAGGCGAAGCTGATGAATTGCCTGCTCATACACTGCTGGAAAATTGGCAGGTTCAAAATGTGCCAGTATATAGTAAAGAGTTCAACTACTGGCCACAGATTATTTACATAAATCAACATAATAGTAAACTTGTTGCTCTCTCCACAAGCCTCAGCATAATTATGAAACTGGTTGGCTCAATCACACTCCCCCATCCGTTTCCGGGGTACGTGTCCTCCGCCCTTCCCCCCACCGGGGCATTGTTTCCCGGTTGGTTGTGTTTTTACAAGCTGGGCTTGACCAATTGGGCTAGATTTCGGTGTTTAGTGTACGCCGACACTACCCTATATTTTTGGAAGCTGGAGTAGTGGGATATTATCCTTTTCCTTTCCCTACTTAGATGTATGCTAATCGGGGAGTAAGGGATTATTATGGGTAGTATTGCTTTATTAGTAGTGTCCTTCGTTTTCCTGTTGATGTTGAACCATATGTCACGTTTAGTTTTTCTTAGGAGTCTTTTATTATATCCTCTTTTTTTGAGTGCCTTAAATAAGATATTGCAGCTGTTGTCAAAATGTAGTTTATGCAATGATAGGAGTTTAAACCTGATTATTTGTGACTTGAGTATGCCCAGTACTGTGTGTGGTGGGTGTAAGGATGTGGGGTGTAGTAGTTGATGTGTGTCTGTTTTTTTGAAAAATACTTTGGTTTGTAGTGTTGTATCTCCCTCCCATGTTTCCTTGAAGATGGTGGTGTCTAGGAAATCCACTTCCTGCTCGCTGACTGTCAGGGTGATTTTAATGTTTGGTGTTATGGCGTTGAGAAATTTCTCATATAATAATAATTCTTCCCTCGTCCCTGGCCATAGGAAGAAGATATCGTCAAGGAAACGGTAGTATAGGTCGGGTTTTATATGGAATCCCCTTCTGGCCCCTCTGTCAAAGTCTAGTAAGTATAAGTTAGCCAAATTTGGTGCGAAGGACTTGCCCATGGCCGTACCAAAGATCTGTAGGAATTTTTCGTTGTTAAACTCAAAGTCGTTATTACGCATTATTATGTCTAATAATTTTATTAAATCAGCATCCGGCCTTTTCGGATCCGGGTTATTTCTGAAGCTCTTCTTGACCACTGCTATGGTTCTATTAATACTCATGTTCATGTATAGGGCCGTGACGTCACCACTTAAGGGAATCCTTCGAATATGTTGGGTGAGTCTCTCCACAGCTGACACACTTGTGAGCTTTGTGGCAACAAATTTTTGCGTGTTTCAGTGTGTTGCTCTTCACCACATTGCAGACAGGTATCTCCCTTTTTTATCACTCGTTCTTTGTAGCACCAAGTTGCTGATCATTATTTCTGCTTAAAGGCAAGAGATGAATCTCTCCAGACCTTCTTGAAACTATATTATTCGCTAGGTTGCGAGAGAGTCTTGCGGGCATAGCATTTCCTAACCTGCCTTCAAGTTTGAAAACCTCTATCGAAAGGAGTTTTAAAATCTAGCACAATACATTATTTATCTTGGAACACTTCTCTTTTTGCTAGAATATTTAACATACTCCTTTTCGATCTTTGCATGAAAATCAAAGAGCGCCAATATAGACACATCTTCTTGTATGAATGTAAAAATAAGCTATACAAAGTGCTTTCAAAATTTTAATATTATGATTTTTGTTCTTCTATTAAAAAAAGCAAGCAAACAATTTTAATCAGGTATTATAATATCGTCATCAACATCTACATTAACGCTCATAGAGTTCCAGGTGGGGTCTGCTGAATCCTTCTAATCTTCTTCACCTTCATCATCTCCAAAGTATCTTTCGTCTTCTTGCATTATTGGAAATGTCCAAATGGGTTGAGTAATATGCATGTCCAGATAGCTATCCACCTCGTCCGTTGTCAACGGCCGATCTAAGAAGAACGGAGCATCCTCTGCAAAGTACGTATCTCTTGTCCATGGACTCGGAATTGCTATTGAATTCACAGTCTCCACATGAATACCATCGACTGCAAGTGTACGCCTGTATGCTATAGGTAAGGAACTTGCTCACAGTGCTTAAAGCTCTTAGTCAAGTTCTTTACATATGCATGCCTCTCTCACGAAGCGATCTAATTAGATAGCTGTGTACGAGGTAAATTAAATTGCCATTGTATTCAGCAAATTGGTATTCATCCATTGACGCATATAGAAATATTGAAACGAGAATGAGCATCTCGCTGAGCTCCCCATGGATGTGAATGGAAATAATTTTCATACTCGAATATATATATATATATATATATATATATATATATATATATATAGAAATATTTATTGATATAAGAGAGAGAGAAAATTCTGACATCACTTCAGCGCAGATCCGGCACATATTTTCACCATTGTTGATCGATTCTTCAAAAGTTGGGTTAGCGGACAACGCCCACGTAGCACTCGCCATATCACTTTGCGCTTTAGGACAAGCTTCGTTCCATGGATGTGCTCCATGTTGTCATCCTCATATGCATGGCATCCACACAGTAAATGCACAGGCCTTGCTCGTCATGTATGCACCGCATTTCGTCAACTGCACTTTGTTTTAAGATCAGTTTGGATAGGTATTTATAGATGAAAATTTGGGAGAGGGAGTCTGCTTAAATAAATTGCAGCGCACAATGTTGGCCAATTGCTTGCATTTGGTGTCTATAATTGAGTTTGAGGGATCGTAAATTATACAATATATTATAGGTATTTACGGATGTGTGAATCCTAATGCACATTCTTTTGTAACCAGATGATGAACTCTCATGCAAAAAGATGGAATTTGAAGGTAAATGCATTCATGCTTACGTGTGGTGCTAGTTTCGCAATTTGGATTAATTAATGATTCATTGGCAGGATCTTTCTGATTGACGTTTTCAACTCTTGCCTTGATTTGCTTGGCAAGTGACTGAAAGTCTCCCACCCCCATGATGATTTCTTCACCGACTTGATCGCATAGAGATCCGGAATGTGCTTGGACAATTTTCTTCGCGACAGCATCCGTGTGTTTTTTGAGTGGCTTTGAACAATTTTTAAACAACTCATCCCCAACAACCCTCACAAAATCTCGACATGAAGATGAGTCTAGCCATCATAAGAAGTCTGACACTAGTCCAGATATATATATAAATGTATGTTTCGTAGGCGGCAGTAATTCCACATCTACCACAGACATCAGCTTCTCGTTTACCTGCACTTTGCCTTGATTTGCTTGGCAAGTGACTGAAAGTCTCCCACCCCCATGATGATTTCTTCACCGACTTGATCGCATAGAGATCCGGAATGTGCTTGGACAATTTTCTTCGCGACAGCATCCGTGTGTTTTTTGAGTGGCTTTGAACAATTTTTAAACAACTCATCCCCAACAACCCTCACAAAATCTCGACATGAAGATGAGTCTAGCCATCATAAGAAGTCTGACACTAGTCCAGATATATATATAAATGTATGTTTCGTAGGCGGCAGTAATTCCACATCTACCACAGACATCAGCTTCTCGTTTACCTGCACTTTGCGTGCATTCCATCCCTCGTCAAAGAAGGATGAAGACATAAAAGTCTCCCATGTTGAACGTTGTGTCGTAGGAAAGACTCTGCATATGACATCTACGCAAATTGCTCCGAGAATAAAAATCTTTTGAAAGCATGCTGGTAAAAGTAGAAATAAATGTGAAAAGGCTGTCTACGTATAATGTTCTGAGTTATTGTATTTCTCTTTCACTATAATGTGGGCACTTTTAATGCCATAAAGTACGAACTTGACGGCTGTTCACAATTGTCAATGAAATTTTCTGTGGAGCAGATAATGTTTGCTAATAGCCGCAAAGTCATCAAGCACCTGCAATTTAGAGATGTGAAGGCTGTACTTCGTGTATTGTAATTAGGAATAAGATATTTGCATGTAGTAATTATACCTAGCGGCAGTTTGAGATAGAAGATAATGTAAGGCAGCAGAAAGTGCTGATTTAGTAATTTCTGATGTATGCTCTAGTATGTCATTGTTTACTGAGGTATCGAGGGCAGATCTCATAAGAAAAATATTTTTATATATTTATCTATATGAACATCGTTTTTAAATACGTGGTAGCACAAGCTGTCAGTGTGTGTAAAAAGCAATCAACCAGAAAATGTCTTCGTAAAGCTCAGCCCACAAAGCCTTCCCACTGATCATATGCATTATAGCGTTTGGACCGTAACAGCATTCGAAGCCTCTGAAAGCCAAGAACCAGGCATCACAGAGGCAATGTGCCCAAGAACGTTCATAATTACATAGAAAACTCACATTCGAACGGCCACATTTAGGGATAGTGAAGTGATTACTTCTACAGGCTATTCGAATGTTGCACATGGTCTACTTATCTGGAGTTTCTTGGCCTGGTCACTGATAAATAACAGGGTTGATAATATACATTATCTGTCACCTGGGTTCAAGTCAATAATGGGTAGTATTCGGATATGACCAGGAGGAGGCAGATTCTCCTCGAACACCAGTCTCCCTATTTTCCAAAGTAATTCCAACTTAACTGAAGGTGGAGTACACAACATGTATGTCATTGATGGGCTTGAACTTTAACAATGACACAGTCGGAATATTGGGCAGGTTAAACTGATGGATAGGAATGCCTGCTTCCATGGGTCATGTCAGCAACTTCTACACATGAGATATATTTAAAGTTGCCTACCAAACATAGTTAAAACAATTAATAATCATCTATGAATGACGCATCAGTTTATTCAACATTACTTATCAACTTTATTTATTCAACATTGATATTGATAAAAAATGTTGTCTCTCTCTTTTTGCCATTATGCTGTCTGAAGAACTGTCATTTACTGACCTAGAAGTAATTCCCATTCCATGCAAGATTCCCAAACGATCCAGTGACACGATGCTATGGTCAACATTGTCTGCAGACCACTGCCGTTGGACTACAGCTGGTAGATCATCCTAATAGGACTGCAATATTGGCTGTTTGTATTTATTCACTTCGTCAACGCTATTAGACAGCCATTTGAACAAGTGTCTTAGAGTCGACAATGTGAACAACAGTGACACCAACACCGAATAAAACAGGTGATATGACTTCTAGGGCGGCTTGCTTATACAATTCAGTGACCTATGGCGATCTGTTTGATTTCATCACCAGCAATCACACCTGGTGCCGTCAACTTTCCTCTACTCTCTTGTCGCCTCTCTTAACTCCTCTTTTAACCTTTGGCGACTATCGTTGTTTTACTCCTTGGATACATCATGACTGTTTTCTTGGCAGAAGATAAAGGGGTGGTTTGTCATTGCCTTCCCCCTGTTTGCCATCTGTGCCCGTTCGTTCACCCCTCCATACGGAGGGGTTACTAACAGGTCGCCCCACGAGAAGGTGGGCACGGTGGGCTTTGATTCGCCAGCCAGGTCAGTTCCGAGTCTACGCTCCAATTGGAGTCGTCGGTCGGGTTTCCTTGAGCTACTCACGTGAATGAGTGGCTGACGAACCTTTGCGACCCAACAGCAATACCTTCCAGAAAGGTTTGCAGCAAAGATGCTTAGAACGACCTTCAATGTTACAATTAGTGGGGTAATGAATGATCAGTATCAGAGAGACTTTCACGAATGTCGGCTTTAACAAGCTTTGCCGCAGCCTGAACAATGCGCTTCCTCTAGTTTTCGATGTTAGAATCATGCTACAATTCCATTTATCGTTAATTATGAGGGCATATGATCAATTACATGCATGTTCTTGAACCGTTTTGGGGAGCAATATTGGGGAGCAATAGAATATTTGTCAGCAATATTCTTGGCAATTCCTATTTGTGCTACTTTGTTATAATGATACACATTCAGAGACAGGCTATACAGACTCTATAGAGGCAGCCACATACGGCACCAAAGCAATAGTAAATCGAGGAGCAAATAATAAATCTACCAAAGGTGACAAATGCAACAGGAATTGCCAGTTTGGGTTATTATGAGAAACGTTGATGCCTAATGCAATTGGCATGTACCTCAGGAGATCCCAGTATTGACAGGCAGTCGTTGATGGTGACAAGCGATTACCAGGCAGTTCCAGTTTGCTAAGCTCGGTTGACTTATTTTTCTTGTCAACAGTCAATTTTCCTCACAACAATGACATGTTCCTATTTACATCAGACAAAGTCATTACTTTGTCCTTCACACACAGACCATGCAGGACACAACCCAACTCAAATGGAGTTATGCGCTCCAATACAATATGCATAATGTCCAGTTGTTTGTGACATGATATCCTGATATCTCATTCAGATTACTTTTTCTCTTCAATCCTCGATGGTGACCTCTATGCTCCTGTGCATACTGCATATGCTATATCTGCATTATATGCATGCACTGTACGGAGTTCGAGCTCTTCCTCAGTGAATTTTGTTTGAATATCTTCCTTATTTGCATAACAAATTTAACGGAACTAGTCACAACTTTAAGACCCTGTGGCACCTAAAATACTATTTGGTGCAAGGTTGTCACTGACAATCTGGCATAAATTAGCATAGACAGTTTGACAACCCACATTGGGAATGCCAATATCTAAACCAACAGTGCTCAGATGCTTCATTTATGCCATAAATTTCTTCAGGATTCTGTCAAAACCATAAACGTTAACATCCTGTTGATTACACGAGGCCAACAGATGAACATTTGAAAAGCAAGAATTGAATCTATTCGGCAAATTTTGAATTGTGTAGTAAAAGACTCCCATGTCGCTTAAACTGTTTTCCTCGCAGTGGATTAGTTGTGGCCATGCCATCATAAAATAACTGCCGCATAACAGATTTTCTCCGGATCTATATTTATTGCCTTATAAGTACAATGGTTAAAATTAAGGAATTCTTTTATGTTTTGAGCAGGCTCAGTTATTTCTGTCCGTTGTTCGATAGAAACACTCTGTTTATTATGTTTCACAACCCCCTCCTTTTTTGCTTTTTTTCCAAGCCGACATAGTACAACTACATGCAATTTAACAATCAAATACAGAAAAACAAAAGCCAGACACGGCTTCACAATTGAATAAATAAAAAACGTAGGCCAGGCACGACCCCAGAATTAAACTAACTTTCTCTCAGCCGCTCCGTCCTCCAAGTCTAGTCGTCTATCCAGATGACCTCTGGGGGAGACGCCACAGGAGTAAGGGCCGTCGGGACGCAGCCCTCGAAAATCCCCAACAGCAACTCCGCTGGCCAGTGTGGGTACTTTGCTGACAAAATCTCTACAAAACACCCGGCCGACACAATGGGCGCCAGCATGCGTCCCTGTCGAACAATGTCAGTGGCCTCGGTATGCGTCATCCCAGGCCCAAAAACCTCGAGCGCCGAGCTGGAAATTTCCGGGAGAGAATTATCGTCCAGTACCGTGTCGGGAATGTGAGGAAGGGTATCGCTGTCAGGGAGGGAATCGCTGTCGAACCCGAACGTGAACTCGTCGAAGAAGTCGACGGTTTCCAACAACATCGGAGCGGCAGCCTCCAGGGAAGGGGCAGCGGCCGAACCCAGGGCGGCGGGCACCGAGGACACCTCCTGAACGCGGCGAACTCTTGCGAGACGACAGCTTCTCTCGTGTCTCCACCTCAGCTTCCTTGCATTCGGTCCACTAAAGGCCTGGCCACAGAACGAACAACTCTTAACATCCGATGGCTCCATATTTCGCGACTGGTGCGGTTCACTGCCGCCGGCGTCCTTATGTTGACAATCGGAGACATGCGCAGTCCACAGGCGTCGCTTGGCTGAAGGCACGCACGTGCGCAGTCGGACGCCGAACAGCGCGCGCAATTATCAGGCTCAGCGCGTCGTAGGCTCGGAATTGGCGCGTCCACGGGCCATCGCACGCCCGCTGACTGCACCTTGTCGATCCCCGGGAACCGCTCGTTCCATTCTAAGCGTTCCGTTCCCACGGTGGCGTGGCCGACGGCGGGAAAAAGCCGTGGCGCTTCCAGTCACTTCAGGACGCGACCCTCCGGTCACTTTCCGGCTCGTAATAAATAGCCGATAAAGTTCACACCGGTGTCCTCAAAACGAAGTATATTCGAATTCATCCACGTCGTAATTGCAAATAAGAATACACGAATTTTACATTGAACACGGACAGAGAGATGCTTTCTTTTCCTCTTCCAGACGTAGACTGACGAACCCACTACCTTAAGGCTACGCCCTCCCGTGACCATGACCATACCAGTTAAAGCGGTCTTTCCAGTAACGCACTATCTGACTGGATGCCTCCACTATCCACACAGAAGTCGTCCTAGAGATTACCTTAAGACTTATTACAAGTCCGCACCTAGCATATCCCCCCCCTTTAATGAGAGGAGACTACCATTACAACGACTCTGACGACCACACCGAAACACCACCATCCCAATTACTCAACCACCAAAACACCCCGCACATAGGACCACACCACCACACAAACACATGCCACTAAACGTAAGAATCTATGACCCGACATTCCATATCTCGGCCACAATAAGTCACCTTGGATCAACGAACAGTGTCGAACACGATGGAAAGTGGGCGACACCACCTTCTCCCAATCGCAATACACAAAGACTCGGAAGTCAAAACAAAGGACACAATGCCTTCAACAACAAAAAATCCAGGAACAAATTCCACACAGAAACACACAACATAAGATCCAACAGATCACAAACATCCAGTATCACCAAACCAGGCAAATACCACACAGCAACACACGCAGAAACTTCAACGTTCCATGCACGAAGACAATTGATAACAGCACAAACTACAATCCTACACCCTAGTCAGATCACACCTCACCAAACAGAGCAAAATACGACCGCACAACACATTAATCTAATTGCAACAAATAACCACATCTCCGACGTCACTAATCAACCGGCTAATTTCACCCACTTTCACTATTATCAAACGTCAACGAAATCATGATCACTACCAAATTAAAATTCAACTTTCCACTAAAGTCAGTTACGTTCAATCAGTACCACCTATTCATAAAAATCCGACCACACCTAAGAACAGCTAAAGCACTGTTGGTCGTTGCCTAGCGCAGCCATCCTACAAACAACAACCTATTGCGAAAGTCACTGTTAACGATGCAACATACTACAACCTACATAATCGATAACCTGTACGACTATTTAAAAAAACTCCAAAACTCAAACGCCAATATCGAAACTAAAACAAAACATCGCACGCTCCTAAAATACTCCGAGTACAAACTACCAACCGCTCAATTATCCCGGTCTTCCAGAATATCCGTCTTGTGTCGCAACATCCGCAGCGATGACGCCTGGCCGGACTATGACACAGGGTGTCCTGAGGCGAAACGACCATCCCACTTCACCATAGATTCGAAAGTGAGACCGACCTTGATACGAGGGATCTTCTACGACGACGTCATTGTCCACGGGCGCCGCCTCCATGACACCCGTCGACCGAAACTCCCGACCCCAGTCCAAACGACACCTGTCCAAACGACGCCAGTGCAAACTGAGTTTTATTTCTGCGTTTGAACAGAGAGGTCTCTGGATTTCTTTCAACCGCTGTGTAATTGCATTTTTCCATAAATGCCACATGTGCTCTCGTCAATGGTTGTATCCACGATCAGCTAAACAACATCCCTTGGTGATAATTTAACAAGTAAGCCAGTTTCCTTGGTCAGGTGCGTGTCAGACATACGTACACCGCATCCATAACTTCCTGAGGAGTATTCCCCATAAAGAATTCGGCAGTATTGTGGTGTTTATACTGCGACCATGTCTGTATGCAAGGCAACAAGTTGGATGGTCTGTCAATAAATACCTCAAAACAGTCAATAATAACAGATCTTTGCTGCCAAAGAACTGTTTTATCAAAGTGGCATTGTCGTATGCAAGTCTTCTCTTGCGGGCCAAATTTATGCAACATGGTGTGAGTCTGGGTATATCTTGCAACCCGAGACTTAAGCGCAACTTGGCTATAATTTGCATCTCGAGACTTAAGCGCAACTTGGCTAAAACAAGCATGAATTCCTGAAATTGTTCCAGTGACTTGCCACATGGAACATGTTTCTGCAAAAACTCAAATACTACTTTAAGCACTTTTAAAATTTGGCAAACCAGCGTAGTGCTTTACACGATCGTCATCATTAGCAAACTCATTTACATCAAAACAACAAGAAACTGCTGTTTTATTTAGTTTATATATGCATATAAGTGTCTTCCATATTCCTCTCCATGCAGCTGATGCCGCACTCGCTCTAATCGGTCTGGACTGCAGCTGCAGTAGGTATAGTAGGGGACCAGCAGTCAATTCGCTTCTTGATTTTCTTCAGCCAATATGACTTCATTAGGATTTGTGTCTCTGTCTTTGCCTGATGCAAATGGGGATGTGTACTGTGCCATGTATAATTTCCTTTTCCAGACAGCTTTCTTCTTTCCTCATCAGATGTCCGAAGTAAGACATCTTCCTTCTTTTGATCGTGTTGAGCAGACATCTTACCACTACCGCTGTTTCCATACGTATCCATACGCATATAACAAACTTTCTGATATCCCTCTGTTGTGGTTGGCGATCTTTCAAAAGTCGACACAATCCCAATTGCTTCAAATGTTCTTGCTCGTCTGCTATTGTCGTGAACCCCTTCTCCATACCGGAAGTAACTGGTACTTCCGGCCTCGCTGGCGAATCGCCTCACCGTAGAGCCCAAGGGTCCATCTATCTTCCGCCTCATACCAAATGGACAGCGCAAGACCTTAAGGATTTGATTTCTCAGCTGCCCAAGCCATTTTTATTACTAGGAGACTTTAATGCACACAGCCCAGTTTGGGGTTGCAAGAAATTGGACTCTAAAGGAAAACAGCTAGAAAATATCCTTATGGAACTAGATATATGCTTGCTAAATGACAAGTCATATACATATGTACACCCAGCATCTGGTGAACAATCAGCTCTTGATCTGTCATTGTGCGATCCAGATGTTTTCTTGGACTTTCAGTGGATCGTTGATAGTGATGCTCATGGTAGTGATCACATTCCTGTCGTTCTCAAGTCCACAGCGACTCCACCAAGTGAACAACCTAATAGATGGGCTATGAGCAGAGCTGATTGGGAAGAATTCCAACATCTATGTAGTACATACATCGAAGAGTCTGAGATGATGGAAGACGAGGACCCAGTTAGCAAATTTACAGGATATGTAATCAAGGCCGCGAAATCATCTATTCCCACAACCTCGACAAATCCAAGACGTATTAATAAACCCTGGTTTGATGACAACTGTAGATCTGCTGTCTATCAACGAAAACACGATTTGAGACATCTGCAGAAACATCCTGATGCTCAAAATCTTGCCAAATACCGAATTTCACGAGCCACAGCCAGACGAATATGGTTAGAAAAATTGATGGGAAGGCTAAGTCATCACCAATAAAGCACCTTCATACTGATGGAAATACTGTCACTGAAATCCAGGATATTGCAAACACATTAGGTGAAGCTTTTGCAGAGAACTCATCATCTGCACACTATAACGAATCTTTTAATGTGTATAAAACTAAAATGGAAAAGATTCCATTAAAGTTTTCTTCTAATAACAATGAAATTTATAATGAATCCTTCACCATTGCTGAGCTTCAAGATTCATTAAACAAGGCACATGACTCCTCTCCTGGCCCAGATAACATCCATTATCAATTACTTAAACACCTCCCTGAGTCCAGCCTGATGACACTGCTCAACATTTTCAATAGAATTTGGGATTCTGGGGCATTCCCTTCTCTATGGAGAGATGCAACGGTGATCCCAATACCTAAACCCGGTAAAGATGACACAAACCCATCAAACTACCGACCAATAGCTCTTACTAGCTGTTTATGCAAAACCATGGAACGAATGGTCAATACGAGATTAATGTGGTATTTGGAGGCGAATAATATCTTAACTGAAGACCAGAGTGGCTTCCGTCGTCAGCGAAGTACTATAGATCAAGTTGTCCGTCTTGAATCTATAGTACGCCAGGCATTCATACGAAAACATCATGCCGTCGCTATCTTTTTCGATATCGAAAAGGCATATGATACTACATGGAAGTATGGTATAATGAAAGACCTGCACGAGGCTGGTCTTCGTGGAAGACTGCCTGACTTTATATCTGGCTTCTTAGCCGATCATACTTTTAAAGTACGCATCGGAAATTGTCTTTCTAGTGCATATGATCAAGAAGCTGGAGTACCACAAGGTAGCATCCTGTCTACCACATTATTTATATTAAAGATAAATAGTATTGTTAAATGTCTGGGCACAGGAGTTGACTGCTCTTTGTATGTCGACGACCTACTCATCTGCTATACCTCGTCCAGTATGGCATCTATTGAAAGACAGCTTCAAAGATGTCTGAATAAAATGGAGGTCTGGTGTAATGAAAATGGTTTTAAATTTTCAAAATCTAAAACTGTATGTATGCACTTCTGCAATAAGCGAGGAGTCCATCCAGAACCAGAACTAACGATCTCAGGATGTAGGATCCCGGTGGTCAGGGAGTATAAGTTCTTGGGAATCGTATTTGATAGAAAACTTACTTTCAAACTGCACATACAGTATCTGAAGAAAAAGGGAATAAAAGCCTTGAACCTTCTTAAGGTTGTAGCACATACTGACTGGGGAGCTGATAGAGTCATCTTACTTCGACTGTACAATGCAGTTATAAGATCTAAGCTAGAGTATGGATCAGTGGTTTATGGCAGTGCACGACCATCTTATTTGAAAGTTCTTGATCCTATTCAGAATCAGGCTCTACGCCTTTGTCTAGGTGCTTTTCGCACATCACCAGTTGCTAGTCTTGAGGTGGAGGCTGACGTCACCCCCTTATCTTTACGAAGAACAAAACTGGAGCTTCAGTATGTATCTAGACTTAAGAGTAACCCAAGGAATCCAACATACCGGTGTGTATTTCAACCAGACAATCGGCAGCTATTTAACAACAAGCCAACTGCTATACCACCACTAGGTATTCGCCTACAACCCCATCTAGAAGATCTGGACTTTGACATGAGTTGTATTGCAGAACAGAACATTGGTGCTCTTCCGCCATGGTCCCTTTGTAGACCTCAGGTACTGCTTGAATTGCATGAACATAAGAAGTCTGACACTAGTCCAGATATATATAAATGTATGTTTCAAGAGCTACTATCAAACTATACATCATACATAAAAATATATACTGATGGCTCAAAAGAAGGTGACACAGTAGCCGCAAGTGCATTTGCAGAGGACAGTTCTTTATCAGTACGACTTCCAAATAAAACTTCTATCTACACAGCTGAACTTACAGGTCTCCTTCTAGCTCTGGATATTACAAGTAAATCCAGAAGGAAACAGTTTTTTAATAATTAGTGATTCACTGTCATCCTTGCAAGCTGTCGCAGGTTATAATCTAAACCACTCGCTTGTGGTAGATGTAGTATCCAAGTACCACCGGATTACAATGTCTGGCAAAATGGTTAAATTTTGCTGGGTGCCAGGTCATGTTGGCATTAGAGGCAATGAGGCTGCAGACGCAGCTGCCAAAGCAGCCCTCTCAGATGCAGTGTCATACTGCAAAGTGCCATATTCTGATGCCAAACAATACATAGATGCTTATGTATATGATCAATGGAAGTTAAAGTGGAGTAGCATGGATCGTAATAAACTGCATACTATTAATCCCAATATAGAAAGGTGGCACCATGCCTCGCAAGACAACCGTAGAGATGAAGTAGTCTTAGCACGGCTAAGAATAGGTCATACTTATCTTACGCATGTTCATTTGCTTAAGAAAGAAGATGCACCACAATGTGTGGGATGCAATTGCCCTCTAACAGTGGAACACATACTGGTGTCATGTGTTGATTTTACACCGACAAGGCAAAAATATTATATGGAACAATCCCTTTCTGATATTTTTGAACATGTTCCTCCAAAGAATATTTTGCTGTATTTGAAAGAAATACAACTGTACAACAAAGTGTAATGTTGGAAGATTTTAAATAGATATGATTTCTAGTTTATGAAATGTCTAATGTTGACCTAAGCTTTAACATGTTTTAACCTAATTTATTAATTTTACTTGTGCGATGTTCAGATTGCTCTTTAAAAAAAAAAAGAGTTTATCCTATTTATCGATTGCAAACGTTTTTAGTATAAAATAAACAAAGCAGTTTCAATAATCATGTTAAGGCACGAAATAGCCAATTATGTGCTGAAGTGCCGTTAAACTCAATCAATCAATCAACCAAGAGTTAGGCCATATTCAACCACCGGGTCCTAATTCCGTTCAGCCTCATGGGACCGATTTCCTCTATTATCGTCACCATGATAATTAACGCGAGGCTGAGTGGCTAAACGTTGACTCTGTCTGAGTCCGCTTGTGTCCGCATACCAGGGTACCAGGCTATGGCTCGAGTGTGAAGGCGCGACGGCTGAGTTAGCCGTAACTACAGATCTACTGTAGGCCTATTGGATTCTACAGCGAGTTGTAGCGTAGGGGACGTTTCAAGTCTTTCGAGGCGACACCTAATCTCCCCTACTTGTGATTTGACCTCACCTACTTGGGACCACATATCCCCGGCAAACTTAACAGAAGTTAGACACTTTTCCAGTGCAGTAAATAATCCTTAGAGAAAGCTTTCATCTGAGTTTCCGGTTCTTTCACGACCTAAGAACAACAGAAAAAGAAAAAGGCGCTGTTCGTCCAAAGTATCATATCTCAGTCACACTTAGAGCGCCGTCTGGTCATTCCGGAAGATAGTGGGCCAGACCCACAGGGCGGACTTCACAGAGTGCAGAGTGAACACAGCCAGATCTATGTTCCGGTGGTCCCTGGGAGCTGCGGCATACCAGTCGCCAGGCATGTTCCGGAAGAAGCACGCCTTGCTCTATGAACTTCTCTGTTATCTGCGCGGCCAATGCCACATGCTGAAGGACCATAGCTCCTTCTTATCCCAAGGCTTCAGGCGAGGGCCTAAAACAATGTTGAAATCAGAGGTTGTGGCGGTCCTCGATGTTCGATGTTGGCCCAGCGGGTCATCGTTTGACTGGCCCCCGGATTGCTGGCCAGCGCTTGTATCGTAGCCAGCATCATGGGAATAGCGGTCGCCAACTCAGCTACCTCAGGTGTCATTTCCTTCATCAATCGCACATCATTAGGAGTCACCTCCACGTGACTTTGGTTGTGGAGGAACAGCAGGACACACCACGGAGCCCCCCATTCGCGCAAAAACCGCAGTTCAGACAAAGACCAGCTTAAGGGTATAGCAGCGTTTGTCTGAATTTCCAGACAGTAATGCTAAAAGTATATGCCACTTTATCATAGAGCCTCGTTTTGGTCCAGACAGCGCGACAAATTAGCGCTTACGTCAGCCTGTCCGGGCAGGTCGTATCTCAGCCGGTGTGCCTATGTCTCTATGTCCTGCTGTGTATTGCTGCGTATTATTAAATAGTACTTATAAAGTAACACAGGATACTTTCTGGGTGTGCGAAATAAGCATTCCGTTGTATTACTGCATCAGTGATGGCCTTTACTTCATTCGGTAAAGAGCGGGACATATGAACAGTAAGCCAAAGATGTCTTGAACCATGTAGAATTTTGCTGGGTGTCAGGCCATGTTTGCATTAGAGATAACAAAGCTGCAGACACGATGCATATGCAGAGTCAAACTGCAAAGTCCCATATTCTGATGCAAAACAATACATCGATGCATATATGTGTGATCAGTGAAGGCCAAGACGCCTATTGGGCAT
>CATKHU010000145.1:0-10000 GCA_949752735.1 Lumbricus terrestris
TGCGGAGTCTAATTAAGACCATTTTTATGGACTTAATTATTGCGTGTCCGATTTGCACGTTAACTCGAGAAAAGAACAACCAGACTTTGATCAATGGATCTGATCAAAACTTTTCACTATTCGTCAACGTTCAAGTTGTCTTGCTCTCTCCTTCTACTCGATCTCAACTTCTGACTGGTGATCCCTACTCCTCATTTTATTTTCTCAAAACATATTTCTTCTCTCGTGGCCTTGCGCACTGGGAGCGCCACTGAACGGTTCATCCTAGTTGAGGCGCTTTATAAATGTTTTTATAGAATACAATTCAATTACTTGGACAACCAAATTACTAGTAATGTCGGACTTGTAAATGCTATAAGAGAGTTGCCTACATTAAATCAATTTTCTCGTCATATAGTTATGGCGAGAATTAGCACATTGAAAGAGGTGTGTAAGGACAGGTCCTACTGATTGGATGGATGGATAGAGATTTGTTTGGCATAATACAGCTCTCTACCTACTAATTGTTATTATTATCATCATATATTATACAGCTCTCTACCTACTAATTGTTATTATTATCATCATATATTATACATTGCAAATGATGGCGTTCTGCGTTCTGCGAAATAGAGATTTGTTTGGCGTAATACAGCTCTCTACCTACTAATTGTTATTATTATTATCATATATTATACAGCTCTCTACCTACTAGTTGTTATAATTATCATCATATATTATACATTGCAAATGATGGCGTTCGACGTTCGGCGTTCTGCGAGAGAAACTCAGTATTAACAAGTTAATTGCTGTGTAAACGACGCCGTTTCGCAACAAAAACACTGACTTCGACTGTCACATTACTAATGAGAAGTGTATCACAGACAATTATAGGCGAGTTTAATAAATGATTAAATGGATGAATAAATTAACGAATGAATGAACGAATGAATGAACAAATAAACGAATGCATTAACGAATGAACGAATGTATGAACTAATGAAAGAATGAATGAATGAACGACTGAATGAACATACGAACGAATGAACGAATGAATGAACGATCGAATGAACGAGTGAATGAACGAATGAATGAATGAACGACTGAATGAACATATGAATGAATGAACTAACGAACGAATTACAGCAACCATGACAACAATAATTAGACGAACAAAACAACGGCAACGACGACAACGACGACAACAGCAGAAGCAGACAACAACTGTTGACGCTAGTCGCCAGGGGGCCGCGGAGTCTCGCTGATCACCGAAGAGATCTGGCCATCTATCGATCGATTCTGACATATCTTCATTAAAGCGTGGCGCACGGCATCAGCCATTAGGACTTAGACAGCCACGGCCATGATTGTAGACACACAGCGCATGACAGCTACTAACTGTACGGTGCGCCGAATAATCCCGCCCCGTTGAAGCGCTTTAGAGCAAGAGACATCGGATTTTTGCGAGACATCGAAGATTAGGCTTAGCGTGGAACTTCAACGTGAGCGGTCGAGTGATGTTGACTTAGACCAGGATTAGATGAGGAGAGGAGAGTTTGCGGGAGATGCTGCTGGTCATGCTGTTAGCGGCGCTTTAGAAGTCATCGGCGTTTTAGAAGGCATGGTTTGAGGTAAACGGATGATTTGATGAGAATGTAACTTTATGTGAAAATTATGTGGAGACGTTGTTTAACGATTATGAAGGTGATTTATTTGTTATTTTATTGAATTTATTACTAGTAAATTGGTCATAAATAATTATTGTATTGTGCTCGTTAATTCATCGTCCTCTGACTCTTGTTCTTCTTCATGTTCTGCTTAATTGTTCTTCTTCATCAAAATCATCATCATCCCATTATTCTTTCAATAACTATTAACTGATATTTTTATTCATTATAATTGTTGTCAACAATATTATTTCTGAAACCACTACCACAACTACCACAACTACTGCTGCTGCAGCTACTGCTACGACCGCAAGTACTAGTAGTTTTTAGAAGTCATATCGTTATCATCATCATCATCATCATCATCATCATCAATATATCGTTCAATACTTCATTCACAATGAAGATTTTTAAAAGCCCTTTCAAGGCGACTACAACTTCGAATCGCCCCAGACACCAGCTCGGCTGAGATAGGACAGTTGCGAAATAATCATGGAACGAGCTATACGTAGAGCGGAATGTCGGAGACAAACGCCAAAGAAAGAGTTCGTTGCTATAATTATACCGATCAGCCATAAAGTCCTGTTATGAGTGATTAGAGTTACTTGGATCAGGTAAGATGATTAGATTATTTTGGATGTTTTACATGAGATCATGCAGCATTGAATCTCATCATAAAATGTTACTCAACGTTACAAGTGTTTATGTTCCAAGCGAAGCCAAGATGTTTATTGAGTTTAGACGGGGGAGATGAATTCATTTTAAACTGTCAATGAGTCAAGCACAACAGAGCAAGAAAAGACAGGAGGACTGACAGACAAACAGACAGACACCATAGGCAAGCAGGTTCCTTATGTCTTCGTTTATTCCTGTATGTCTGCCTAACTGGACGTCTGTCTGTCTGTCTGTCTGTATGTATGTATGTATGTATGTATGTATGTATGTATGTATGTATGTATGTATGTATGTATGTATGTATGTATGTATGTATGTATGTATGTATGTATGTATGTATGTATGTATGTATGTATGTATGTATGTATGTATGTATGTATGTATGTATGTATGTATGTATGTATGTATGTATGTATGTATGTATGTATGTATGTATGTATGTATGTATGTATGTATGTCTGTCTGTCTGCCTGTCTGTCGTTCTGTCTGTCTGTCTGTATGTATGTCCTTCATTGGCTATCGTATTTTGTGCTATATTTAACCCGTCCGCATTAATTAAATATCGATTTTATTTCAGCATTTATTAAGATATCGATTACCTTTCCTTCCACGTTAATTGAAAATACATTCTTGCCTCGAGCGAGCGAAAACGAGAAAGAGACATATACAGACAGACGGAGCAGACCAGGATCCGACCATATATTTCCCTCTGCGACTAGGATCCGCTCCCCCCACCCCACCTCCACACGGCTGACCGCAATCCAAAGATCGCTGATGGAGAGTGACGTGTCAGCCGACCAGATCGTCGTGCTCGACGACATCCATGCACTGGCTTCCACTCCCAACGAGTCCTTCATCTCGTCGGCGTTCCACCTCCTCACGCCGACCGTCTCGCCGGGTTTCCTGCCGCGTCGCAACGAGGCCCTGGCCAGGGTCGAGGTTGCCGTCCAGAGCACCATCCTCGTGCTTACCGTCGCCGGAAACGGAGCCGTCCTCGCGATGATCATATCGCTGTCGCGGCACAAGGATCTCGGACGGATGTACACGATGATCGGACACCTCAGCTGCGCCGATCTCTTCGTCGCCGTCTTCAACCTCTTCCCTCAACTGCTCTGGGACGTGACGCACCGCTTCCACGGCGGACGCGTCCTCTGCAAGATGGTGAAGTACTTCCAGGTGGTAGCGATGTACGCCTCGGCCTACGTCCTCATGTCGACGGCCGTGGACCGGTACACGGCGATCTGTCACCCGATGCGGTCCCACACGTGGACGTCGGCCACGGCTCACCACCTCGTCATCGTCGCCTGGGTCTTCGCTCTCGTCTTCTCCATTCCCCAGCTGGTCATCTTCGACTACGTTGAGGTCCTACCGGGAACGGGGATCTACGACTGCTGGGACCACTTCCGCCCCGTCTGGACGCTTCCCGTCTACATCACGTGGTTCACGCTGGCTGTCTACGTCATACCGCTCGTCGTCCTGGCAACCATCTACCTAAGGATCTGCGCCGTGGTGTGGCAGAGCGCCAACCGCAGCAAGGCGACGCAGGTGATACACATGGCGACGAGGTTGGATGGTGGACCAACGGATCAGCTGTCTGTGGACGACGAAGCCAGCGTGTCCTTCAATGGAACGGACGGGACGGAGGGGACGGAGGGGACCATCATTCCACCGGTGGAGCTCGATCCCTCTGGGGGAGGCAACGGGGGTGGAGGGACCCTCTCCCGTCAAACGACCCATCTTTCACTCCAGCAGCAACAACAGCAGCAGCAGGCGAATAACGTGGGACTTTCGAGGGCGAAGACGAAGACGGTAAAGCTGACGCTTACCGTCGTCGTCAGTTACCTTGTCTGCTGGGCACCGTTCTTCGTCTCGCAGATCTGGTCGGCCTGGGACCCACACGCGCCCTTTGAAGGTAACGGAACAGATTGGTCTTTTTGGTTGTTCATTCGATCGTTCGTTCATTCATTCGTTCATTCATTCGTTCGCTGGTTCATTCGTTCATTCAATATTATTGTTCATTATTCATTCATTAATTCGTTCGTTCATTCGTTCGTTCATTCAATTGTTCTTTCAATTGTTCATTATTCATCCATTAAGTCATTCGTTCATTCATTCGTTCATTCAATTGTTCGCTATTTATTCATTCATTATTTCGTTCACTCGTTCAATCGTTCGTTCATTCGTTCATATAAAATTCGTTTTGTTCACCTAATAAATGCTATATTTACTTAACTATTATTTTCATAATCGCCTCTCTCGCATACACCACGCAAATGCGATGCTTAAGACTTTCTTTCTCCGACGTCAGCGATTTAAATCGTCTTTTTAGAATTATGTTTAGACCGTTTTCCCCTTATCTCTCTTCTGTCGAGAACTCGAGTTCAGTCTGTTAGTTTTCTTGACCTAGATTGAATAGGTCAGCTGCTCAAAATATCAGCATTATACAACTCCGTCATCACCTGTATACACTTGTATAGCGCCAGTCCCAATTCAATTTCATAGATCAGTAGGGCGCTAATAATTTCTGCTATGGCACAGCGTGTATTAAGCAGCAATATTATTATCTTGCAAAATATTCTGCGTCTTTTGCGACTGCGTTTTCTCAATGCACACCCATTTTAAACTCCTCAATGTCTCTATAACATATTTAGTAAAACAAAATCCCAATACTAGAGCTTAATTGTCGATTCAAGTTTCTTGTCATTTGCTGGCATTGCCATTGGCCAGTCGCATATGCGAACATTGGCCACGAAGGATGATGATGACAAAAATCTACGTTATTACTCGGTGTCCGAAAACAGTGACTGTATAATATATATATATATATATATATATATATATATATATATATATATACGATCAAAATGTTCAATATTTTGCTCGTCTCTGGGATAGACCTTTTTAAAGCGTCAGTTCTCGCAATAAATGACAAAGAGAGATAGTTTTTCGGAGTTCATTTCCACTGACACTGTAGTATATGCAGTAACAAACCTTCTTCAACGAATAACGATTATAATTTTAAGCACGTTGTACCATTCACTAACGTTCTGGCTAAACTGATTATGAGCTTCGAGTTCTTGTGGTCGTAATCATCATTCCTATTGTTGTTTTTATTGCCATTGTTATTATTATTGTTCTGTTAGTGCTGGTGTGATTATTGTTGCTATTATCGTCATTGCTAATTTATTCGTAATTCTTACTGTTATCGTTTTCGTTATGGTTATTGCTACTGCTGTTGCTAATGCTATTGCTGTTGTTATTTCTATTGTATTTATTGCTATTGGTGTTGTTGTTGCTGTTATTGATAGGGGTATCTTTTAATACGTCAATCCAAACATCATTTTTGGTATGGGGTCACTTCAACGTATCTCTCACACACTGTCAACTAACTGTCAATGAAAGTGAATAAACCGTCAGTGCAACGCATCCTAGAAGTGGCTTAACTTCCATCACTGTCCAATCTTTAACCTCCAAAGTCATCAATCTTCTTTTATTGGTTTCACAGTCTCCACCACCCACTCCCTTACTCTGCCTCCGTCAGTCTCCACACGCCTTGCAATCACCGATTGCCAAATGATCACTTTCTATTTTTATCATGTAGCCAACGCACTGTGTAAATCTCCACCACACCAGACGCTTCCGACCAGCCCGTACAGCCACTATATAAATTATCTTCCAGAGCTCTTGTATATGGCGATATATTAAGTAACTCACGAGAGTGAATTACCCCGGAATCGTAAACTCCGCATTTCTAAAGGGCTGCTGTAAAGCAGAGTGCAGGGCACTATCTTATTTACGAGCGTTGAGCTTCGGCGACGTCGATACCAACAATGTTTAACACGTGCGTTTAAGTCGCGGAGAGAGTAGCTATGTGCTGGATGTATGACTTAATAAATCTCGGCAAATACCGGCGGTTGGATTCATTGTGTTTAACCTGCCAGGAATTTATGGCTACACGTGAAAAGACTACACTGCGTTGATTACGGAGTTGCATGATGGTCAATTATTGGGAATATAAATATTACGTGATTTAAAAAAATGGGTATGCATAATTGTACACGTGAATGGCATTGTTATATTATATTGTATTCGAGCAGGGACGTCATTTGGGGGGGCAGGGGGGCATTTGCCCCCCCTGAATTTGACCGATTGTTCTTACACATGACATATTTTGCATTGCTTTGCAACGCCACACGTTGTTCAAAATTCCAAAAGGCCTGTGTCTTCACGATGACCTCTGTGGTTTTGTATGTGCGGGCAGATTCAAGCTGCACACAGTGCACAGTTCATAGCCACAGATACATGTATCAACTTATGTGTGTATTGTGATATTGTCTGCATAGGGAATGAGCTCAGGCTGATACTCCAAAGACGTATACAGCTTGTTCCCCCTAGATAAAGTCCCAGGTCAGTATAAGGTCACCAGATGTGTGGGTCCTGTCAGCCACACATGTAGTGCAAGCCGACCAATACCCAGTTATAACATGAAGCAGCCAGGCATCTGATGCATGATTCTCCCTCTTAGCCTTATAAGCACTAGGCCTACAAACACCCCACCCCGTCTGACCGAGACCTGGAGCGGATTCGTCAGCCTCCAACACCGGCGACCTCTAGGGCAAGTAGCAGGCAAAGGACAATGAGCGGGAAGTTCTGAAAGAACACAGCAGAAAGATGTATTACAAGGGCTGACTGCATGCATCAGTTGGGGGAGAGGTATGAGTGTGGATTACCAATGTAATGACGGTCAGTAGAGCTGATGATTGGGCTTTCTTGAGAACTGAAGAGGACCAAAGGAAATGAGAGTTCATCCTGTAAACACTCACAACGATCCACACTCCACACGGTAGGCCTATTATGTGACATCCAATTGAACTGGAAATTTACACAAACTGACTGTTTTTAGTGCAATGGTTATAGGCAGGTTACTTTTTATACATGAAATCTTGGATTTTAATCTTTTTTTCAGTCATATCTTTTCCAGGTTGATATGATCACAAGCCATTGACCACCACTTGAATGATCCCATAGGCATAGCCATAGATAATAACAGTCATTAACCCAAAAGCAAAAATATTTATTGCAGACTTAGTGCATGCAGCATGCTATATTGCTATGTGAATTGTTATTAATGACAAATTAAAGCAGTGTCTAATCTGGACCCCTCCTGGGGAGGGGATGTGCCCCCTGCCTGCAAGAAATTTGTTTGAATTTCCACAGTGCAATGACACCATTTTAGGCTATGGTCTGAACAAAATTGCTCTGTTTGAGTGCTGCTAAGAGTGGTCTAAGACTTCAAAAATATAGGTCCACTAAAAATAATAGCAAATTCTTGTTGAGCTTCCACATTGTAATCATAGCATGTAGGATGTTATCCTGACAAAATCACTATATTATTTCAGTGCTGATAAAAAGAGCGGTTTAATATATCAATATCAAAATGTAATTGTAATTGCAATAATAATTTCTTTGTGTATCAAGTTAGGCAATTCTGTTCTGTTGCTAATGGACTATTACAATGAGTAACAGCAGCAGACTGGAGTATAATAATTATTATGTACATGTAAGCTTACTTTGTTGTACTGGAATAAGCTTACCCTTGTTGTTCAAGACAACACAATTAGTAGAAATGGTTAAACATGGTATACATAGTAAGCAAGAATTGCCAAAATACCAAAATTGGGAAGCATATGTAATAATGATGTTGTTTTACTAAGTGTCTCAAGGAGCAAAACATTTTGAAATCTAACAGTTTGAAATTTGAAAGATTACACTGGATAGTGGAGATAAGACATTTAATGGTAATTTTTTATTTTTGCAAGTATTAACAGTAAATTATTTTCCATTTCATGATGATGTCATCTATTAGACTATTATTATAGTAAGTAATATCATTATAATTATATAATAATCAATAATATTATGGTAGATTATAATGGTCCAGCCCGGTCTATGTAATACAATTCTATGTAATACAATAATGTAAACTGGAACAATGGCCATTATAATGTTTCAAATTTTTCTGTGGGTGAAGGTTATTTCTGTTATTTTAATTGTATAAAAATAGTTTTTGTACAAATATTAACAATAAATCCTACTCTTTTAATATGATACTATCATATAGGCCTATCATAGTAAATAGTACCATTATTATAACCATATAATGGTAAATAATATAGCGGTATATAATAACAAGTGCAAAACATTTAATTATAGTTTATTTAAAGTAGTATAGGCATTTAAAATATACCTCATCACTGAATCAAAAAGGCCTATAAGTAGATTTAATAAATATGAGCATGAATAAAACATCTCATTTAAGCACAGTTTTGCACATGTTGGCTAAATACAGAATTTACGAAGCTTGTGGAGTTTGGACCCGCGAAATTTTTTTTGCCCCCCCCCCTGAAAAAACCTGAAATGACGTCCCTGTATTCGAGCAATTATGTAATGCCTCCGTTATGAAAGCAATCTACGTTCCGGTTCAATGTTGCCTATAATTATTAATTATTGTGCATGGACCACTTTGTTTCAAATACCTTTAATGACGTAATTATAGACATGAATCCGTCACAACCCGGAGTGACAATGGTGACTATATAGTAGTGCCAGTCCAAAGTCTGGAAATAGTGGGGGATGCATGCAGCATTGCAATGCGGTATCACAAACTACTATTGTACGTTGATAAGGTGTGAACTATTGAATTGAGCGCTCGACATGTGACTCGGGGGTACGGGTTCGATCCTCATTAACTGAGACGGTTACTGCATGTGTATGGGGACCTTGAGACACAGGATATTCACTCGTACTTGTTCAGCGCCATCGAATGATGCCATAATTAAGTTAATTATTTCCATTATATGTAGATAAGCTTTAAAAAATGAACGATAATAACCATTCGTAAGTTAGACACCTTTAAAACGGGACTAAACGACTAAATTTAAACGTCTCGTTGTTCAAACACTTATTGCTATTGTTGACCCGAACTTAGGTCTTCATCGAAAATTTCCATTGCCTAGTGGCGCAAAAATGAATGATAATAACTATTTGTAAGTTAAACACCTTTAAAACGGGACTATAAAACTAAATTTACAGGTCTCGTTGTTCAAACACTTTAGTTTGTTGCATTCACAATTGGCATACTCAGGGATTGTTTGGCTAAGGCATCAGCCTTTTCATTACCTAATATATTAACATGACTAGGAATCCAGATCAAATGCACTTTACTTATTTTAATTTGGTTAAATGTATTTATTGTTTCTTGTAATAGAAGTGGTCGGGACTTTGTATATGAGTTCTTAAGAGAAGTAAGAACACTTAAAGAGTCTGAGAAGATAGCAAAGTTTTTAAGGTCCTGGTTTTCATTTTTTGATATCCAGGAAAAGACTTCTTTGATAGCAGTTAGTTCAGCAGCAAATATGCTAGAATTATCACAAAGACGAAGTTGTTTATCTAAATTTAGGGTAGGGATTGTGTAAGCAGCAGCGACTAAATTCTCAACTTTTGAACCATCTGTATATATGTGTGTATAGGTAGGATATTTGTTTATATGTTCTAATGATATAAGATTTAAAAGTTCAGGATTGTCGTGTTTCTTACTTATTTCTTTGTGAAGAGTGATATCGACGTCAATGTCATTATTCAGCCAAGGAGGAGTTGCAGGAAAGGTGGGAGATTGAAAA
>CATKHU010000145.1:15000-17390 GCA_949752735.1 Lumbricus terrestris
TATACATGGATAGATTTGACGATGGTCTTGACAACAGAGGTCGTTTCCCTGTGAAAATTTTTTAGGCATAATACAGCTGTTTTTTACTTCTGTTTTTTTAATGAAGCAGATATCAGACCCTAAAAGAGGTGTAGAATTGCGTTGGAACAGTTCTTACATCGGGTACATGTACGACTTCCTCTGACAGTTTGGTTACAGAATCATAAATTATGGAGAGCGGTCTGCCTTTCTTATAAGGCCAAATGACATTAAAAAGAGGTGTTTACTTATTTTGAGCACATCGCCTCTCATAATAAACTGCTCATAATTAGAGACGACTTTTCTACGACAGAACAGCAACTAATTACGCGGCACCAACTGAGAAATTTCGGGGCATTCCACAGTGCAATGCCCATAACGACAGGTCGATAACTTGCCGATAACCTGCCAATAACTTGCCCATAACTTGCCCATAACTTGCCGATAACTTGCCGATAACTTGCCTATAACCTGCCGATAACTTGCCCATAACTTGCCGATAACTTGCCAATAACTTGCCGATAACTTGCCCATAACTTGCCGATAACTTGCCCATAACTTGCCGATAACTTGCCGATAACTTGCCTATAACCTGCCGATATCTTGCCCATAACTTGCCGATAACTTGCCGATAACTTGCCGATAACCTGTCGATAACTTGCCCATAACTTGCCGATAACTTGCCGATAACTTGCCGATAATTTGTCGATAACTTGCCGATAACTTGCCGATAACTTGCCGATAACTTGCCCATAACTTGCCGATAACTTGCCGATAACTTGCCGACAACCTGCCGATAACTTGCCGATAACTTGCCGATAACTTGCTCATAGCTTGACGATAACTTGACGATGAGAGGCCGAATACTTACCGAAAACTTGATAAAATGCTGAATTATAAGTACGAAGACTTTGGTGAACCTTTTTCCACATACTTTAGATCCTCTACTATGATCTACAATAATCTGCATGGCGAATGTGGTCCTACGATACATTACATCCTTCTGGAAATCTTTTAGTCTACATGTATATCAGGCTATTACGGTATGAATGACGTCAGTTTTAACTAACTAAAAGAGAGGAATGTTCAAACAAATGTGCCAATAAAATTTTGGAACAAAGTACCGGTATCAAATAAATGACACGAAGAAACAATAATTTCGAGTAAAATCATTATTTTTATGCAATATCATCGTTTTCTCATAAAGCATAGAATCCATAAAAAAACAATCTTTAATCATTCTGCGACACGTCGCTTACTTCTCGGTAGAAATGTGAACAGAATATTTTCACATTTAATGTGAATTTCGCGGCGAGTTGCGAAGAGCCGCCCAGATTCGTGGTCTCTTAGACTAACCGTTGACCATGCGAGTTACTAATCCAACTACAAAATAATTATTTTTCAAATATAGTGTACTTTATTTATAGAATTAGAAAATCTGGTTTTAAAGGTATGTAAAATGAGCGGGCAAGTCAACAGGCTACATGGGGGGGGCGATAGGAGAACATTCATTATTGACGATGATTTTCCTTTTTGTGATCAATCAATCACTGAATCACTTATTCAATCAGTCAATCAATCAATCAATCAATTAATCGATTAATCAGTTAGGCAATCATTCGCACAATTACCAATTACCGCTCGACGATGTGCTTTGTTTTGCCAACGGTTTACGTGCTTCGAAACCGAAAGTCAAGCACATCCGGGCATTGAGTTAATAAAATCAATCAATCAATCAATCAACGAATCAATCTATTAATCAATCAGTTAGCTAGTCGAGATATCAGTCAAACAACAATTCAGTCAGATGGTCTTTCAACCACTCAATCAATCAATAAATCAACACTATTAATCAATCAGTAATTGACTCAATCAATCAATCAACGATTAATCGGTCAATTAATCGTTAATAACTGCAGCTCCATATTAACGCATTCATTGGTTTCTCGTCGCATCAGACATTAAGTCCTCATCATCATACACCGGATAGGAACTGCACAGGGTGCGTTTTTTGCCGATCTTAGCAGCTGGTGTTCCGATCGTGATTTCGGAATTTATCGGAGAGCAGCTGAGACAGAATTAATTGCATGTGATGGAGACTTCTGATGCGTGTCATTCGCTCTAAGGTCTTCCGCTCTGCGCTGCGCCTCGTTTTGCCAACGACTTACGTGCTTCGAAACCGAAAGTCAAGCACATCCGGGCATTCGTTCTTCTCATGATTCCATCGAAAATTGACTAGAACATTATCATCATTGTCGTCGTTGTTGTCGTCGTTGTTGTCGTTATTGTCGTCGTAGTTGCCATAGTCGACGTCATTGTCGTCATCGTCATCGTCGTCATCATCATAGTCGTCGTCGTCCTCGTCATCACAG
>CATKHU010000146.1:0-55000 GCA_949752735.1 Lumbricus terrestris
TGATGATGATGGCGATGATGGTGATGATGATGATGATGGTGATGATGATGATGATGATGATGATGAGGAGGAGGAGGAGGAAGAGGAGGAGGAGGAGGAGGAGGATGGTGGTGGTAGTGGTGGTGGTGTTGACGGTGACGACGACGACGATGATGATGATGATTACGACGATGACGATGACGACGATGATGATGATGATGACGATAATGATGGTGATGACGATGATGATGGTGATGACGATGATGATAACGTTAAAAACTATGAATAAATTAACAATGATTATACGGGTATTAAAAATAAAGTGTAAAATGCGATATTTACGTTTCTCAAGGAAATCGCTTTTCACAACACTTTCGCATCAACGAAGTCATTCCACGAAAATATCCTCCCCCAAAATGTTTTTAAATCTTGTAGATTTAGGGTAAAAACTAAATTCTCTTTCTCTGTCTGTCATGTGTCTTTGTGTCACTGCAATTCTCTGTCTTTGGCTCTGTCTCTATCTGTCTCTCTCTCGCTCTCTGTCTGTCTCTCCCCGTCCCTCTACATTGTGTATATCTGTTTCTCTGTGTATAGCTGTCTCTCTGTAGGCTATGTATACATATAAGCTTATATATTATGATACATAATATAATAATGTAGATCATATCATCATCTTCATCATCATCATGATCGTCATGATAGATCTATACGGGCTGAAAGCCCGTAAGTGTCCAATTCGCAGTGCATCATCATTTTATTATGGTCCTCGGTCCTGCCATGGGTAGATATACTTAAGCTGTAGGTATCAATTGTACTGTACATGTGTATATATAATATATATTATATTATGAGAAAATTGTAAGATGAGCGTTTTATATAACGATATATATATATATATATATATATGTATGTATAACGCCTCTTCGATAATTTTTATAGGCTAATTTACTACTTTTTCTGATGAACCCACGAGACGCAGTTTTGAGTAATCGAAGAGGCTTTGTAAGTAGCCTAAGTCTTATATATCCTTTAAAATACAGCACGTGTACATTCAAGAAGTGCTCATTTATTAATTGAAAAATACACAGTGCACAATCACGCAATTATCATATGGGCAAATAATGGTCACTTAACCCTATGGAGAATTGGCACCCATTTTAAAAAAATTGTCTTTTGTCTTTTAACAAATTTCTTTATATAATAGCACAAGAGCTTTACGGATAATATAATACACTAAGTGAAACTGTGAAATTTTCTTTTAGAAACCTATGTTCCTAATTTCCTGCTTTGGCATTTTTCAAGCTCTTGCTATGAAATAATTAACCGCGTGACCTTCGAGTTTTGACGCCTTGTTACAATAAAGGCTGCCAAACAATTTATCGTCCCAAAGGACTTGGACAGAAATGAAATTGGTTGATCAACTTTTGTAAATCATACAATAACATTTACTTGTCATTATACGCATATTGTCAACCTATATATATATATATATATATATATATATATATATATACTATAGATATGGATATATATATATAAATATATATATATATATATTATATATAGTGCAATGGTGCTAACTCCATTGCTAAATGCATTGGAGTTAGAACCATTGCACTCTATGCAGACGAGATTCATTGAAGATTATATACGCATATATGCACATACATTATATATATATATAATATATATGCCTGTAATATATATATATACCGGTATATGCAAAGATTCCTGCTTTCCATTAGTGGGAATCTTTGCACATAATTTATGAACGATATTGAAATGAATTTTCTTCTATGTTGAGAAATGTTGTCTTCACACACGCATTATAAAATAATATTAAATATTCATTATCATTCCTATATATATATATATATATATATATATATAATTTCATGTATGATATATAATACATATGGCAAATAATTTATAATATACAATGCATTTTTTATATTAAGTGATCAATAAAAACTCATTGCCATGTTTAGATCTTTTAAAGACTATTGACGTATACTCAATTACAGATGTATTCTCTCCTATGCATTGGCACCCGCAGAAATATTTGCAAGAGGGGTAAAAACATGATGGTCACGGTCGAATTTGTTTGTAGCAAGAGGTTGAAAAATGTAAAACAGGAAATTAAAAGCATGCAAGGGTATCTTTCATAGAGGTTTCTTAATGCAATTTTTTTCATTTTCACTTTTAAGAATGTTTTAATATGAATTGTCGCTTTAGTCCGAATTTATTTGTTAAAATGTAAAAATGTGGTAGTTAAAAGTAGGTTCCTGAAGGGTTGCATTAAGTCCATGCATAGAATGCATGAATGCATGAATGAACGAATGAATGAATGAATGAATGAATGAATGAATAAATGAATGAATGAATGAATGAATGAATGAATGAATGAATGAATGAACGAACGAATGAATGAAAAACAGTGTTAGTTTCCAGGGGCAAATGCTTCTTCTATTTACTTCTATATATTTTTTAATTGTAATCTCTAAGCTTCTAAGCCTCTAAGGCAACACTTCCTCGAAAGTTAATAGCTGGCACCAGCTTCTAAGAGGAGTGAAATCCCGAGTCTTATTAGTCAACAGTTCAACAGATTGACGAACTCAGTGAGCTGAAATTCAATTGTTGAAATGTGTAGGGCCTGTAGGCTATTGTTCCGAATATTCCCGGAAATCAGGCACCACTTTGTTTATAGAGCAGACAATCCCTTTATTAAGCTGCATTTTTTCACTCCTGGTTCTATTAAATAGATTTCCGTTCAAGAACCAATATACCAACCGAAACCATGCATGATTGACATGTCTCTCTGTGTATATATGTTGGGTGGGTTTGGTCGGGTGAAATGAATATTGATGCAAATGACGCCATTATGACGTCATTATTGCGACAGGAACTTTTATATTCTGGAAAGTGTTAGACAAATATGTCAGGATTGAAATGCTGTTTGAATTGCAAAAATCGATGAATATTGACTATTTATTTTTATATGTACAAATATACACAGTGCACTGTGTCCTGAAAATATATAGAGCAGAAAAGTATGTACATGTACATACTTTTCTGCTCTCTCTCTCTCTCTCTCTCTCTCTCTCTCTCTCTCTCTCTCTCTATATATATATATATATATATATATATATATATATATATATATAAAATTGTATATGATATATGATATATATGTATATATATATTACTTCCTTTCATTCAATTATACATACAGAATATACATTATGTAGGGTGGGCCAAAAAGTGTTCCCCTGTACAGCTGAGGGTTATGAAGCCGAGTGTCTCCAATATACTGTGCCTACGGTCGTGTGTCCGTGAACAAGGAGGACAATTTGAACGTGCGTCATATATAGCTGAATTTTACTTCCTTTCATGCAACTTATAAATTATAACACTTTTTGTTGTGTTCTACTTTTCAAAAGAACACCGTGACATGTATATTATACTAGATGGGGTACCCGGTGACACGAAACGGAGTATCCCCTGAAAGCTATCCGGGTGGATGAATTAATCTATCCCCCCGGATGGAATTAACCTGTCTATACTATCCGGCGGGATAAACCACTATATCCCCTTTTTGAAAAAGGAGCATAATAAAAAAATTTAAGCTGTAATCAAAATTTAAAGTGACTCTAATTTTTTTAAGTGTCCTAAGCAATGCTCAGATAAAGGCAACTCGAATTTATTTAGTGACTTTGGGGGTTTTTAATTGTTTTAAATGTTCTAAGCACTATAAAACCAGGGCAAAACAAATTACCTACTAGGAATAAACATACCTGTTAGTGTTATTGTTCAAAACAAAGCAGATGAAAATTAATTTGCCAAAAAAATTCACGCGCAAGCGGTTTTTTCGACTTCTTTTAATTTGGGGGAAACGATTAAAACGGGGGATATATATTTCGTGACACCGGCGTTTCCGGAGAAATTTAGGATTCGCTCCACTCCCTTCCAACCTTCTACTTCCCTAGTCCCAACCCCAGTTGACGTGAACCATCCGCACTCCTATTGCCCACCCACCTTTCCCCACCCCACATGTCCCCACCCCACCCGACCCAACCCACCCCACACCACTCCACCCACCCACCCCTCGACACTCCAACACACTCCAACCTCTACCGGTTTGCGACCCGTGAAATTTGGGTTTTCCGGAAAATTTCCTCACCACACCCCTACAAACCCACCGCCACCACCCCATCCCACCACGCCGTGCACTACACTCCGACCTCCACTGGTACGCCACCCGTGAAATTGGGGTCTTCGGGAAAATTTTCTCCCCACCACTACCTACTTCCACCCCACCCCTACCAACCCACCCCATCACACTCCGACCTCCACTGGTACGCACCCGTGAACTTTGAGTTTTTGACAAGATTTCCCTGCCCCTTCCCCCGCCCAACACACACTTCCGAGGTGTGTGTGTTTGTTGGAGGCGAGGTGTAAAAATCTGTCCAGCTGTAACGTTTCACGTGAATAAGTGTGAAACTATGCATGGCAACAGTTGAAAAAGTAGCGAAATGAGGGCTTTTGCCACCCACCCTGGCCTCCATGATGGCAGAGATTCACAAACACATCCACTGCCATGGGTGTCGCATGCCGAGACGGTCACAGCAGTGAAGGTTTGGAGTGAAAAAGGTCCAAAGCTGTCGAAATGCATCCCGGACAAACAGACAGACTGACAGACACACACACACACACACACACACACACACACGCACACACACCCACACACACACACACACGCACGCACGCACCCACAATCTTTTCTTTATTTATCTTATAATTCCGAAAGTTTGTCCTATTTTGTTACATTTTGCACCCAGTCACAGCTAAAAAGTAGGATTTGAATAGTCGCTACATAGATTCTCGAAATGAAAGAATGAATGAAATGATATTACAAATGCGATTAACAAAATTAATAATAAATCAGCAGCGTTATTTTTTCAGACAAATAATTGAATAGTTATTGCAATGCGACGTCACTAGATGGCCAGAAATTATAATGACATTAGACACCTTTAAGTAAGTTTCAAGAACGCCATATAATTTTTTTGGTAATTTCAATCGGGTGGATTGAAGGCTCTTTCTAAGCCAAGAGTGAACTAATCGCTAATTCCTAAAAAGTGTACCATTTAAAAGTTTAATCTTTAAATAGCCATGATTATATGTTAAATCACTCCACATCATGCCATGTCACACTATATTAACGATATGAATATGCTATACGGAAATGAACCACAATAATTGCCACATCAAAGGTGCATTGTTCATGCTAAAGTTGTTGAACCATTCGTAAAGAATCAGACTTGATCCAAAACTCAAATCTGATCGTCTCCTGTATTATCGCTTGGTATTCCCATGTTCAAAAACTGTTTGTATTTTGTGTGTTTTTTCATATGCGCATGCATGATCACTATTTTTTGATTGATCTACTTATTGTTTCATTAGCTGGGGTACCCGGCGTTGCCCGCAAAATTTAGGATTCGACCCGCTCCGGCTACAACCCCGTCCCACCACACCCACCACACCCCACCACACTTCAAACTCCACCGGAACGCCACCCGAGAAATTCGGGATTTCGAAAAATTTCCTCCTCCAGTCCCCCCAACCTTCACCCCCACCTTCACCTCCCCAACCCCTCCACCCCATCTCCCACCCCTCCACCTCCACCCCACCACCCCACCCCACCACACTCCGACCTCTCCACCGGTACGCCACCCGTGAAATTTGGGTTTTCGGGAAAATTTTCCTCCATCCCAACCCACACTCCCGAACCCCAAAACACGCCACCACTAACTCCGATCTCCACCGGTACACACCTGTGTAATTTGTGTTTTCGGAAAAATTTTCTCCCCCGCCCGGCTCCTGCGGGTCGAGTTTTGTGCTGGGTGGAGGCGAGGTGGTCTGTGTAAAAATCTGTCTAGCTGTAACGTTTTAGGTGAATAAGTGCGAAAACAAGCATCCGTGACAACGGCTGAAAAAGGAGCAAAAATGAAGAGTTTTGGCCCCCACCCTGATCCCCATGGTGGCAGAGATTCGCGAACCAGTCCACTGGTTGTCCCATGCCGAGACGGACACAGTAGTGAAGGTTTGGAGTGAAAAGCTCAAAAACTGTTGAAATGCATCCCGGACAAACAGACACATGCACGGAATTTTCTCTTTATTTATAAGCTTACTAGCTGGGGTACCCGGCGTTGCCCGGGAAATTTAGGATTCGATCCGCTCCGGCCACAACCCCACCACACAACACCCCACCACACTCCGACCTCTACCAGTACGCCACCGGAGAAATTTGGGTTTGACGAAAATTTCCACCCCGTCCCACCCCACCCCCTCTCACCCCAATCACCCCCTCCACCCCCATCTCCCACTCCATCCCCTCCACCCCCAACCCCACTCCCACTCCCACTCCCAACCGCACCCCTCCCCACCCACACTCCCATCCCATCCCAAACCCCACCCCACGACCCCCGACCTCCACCCCTCACCCCATCCCACCCCTCCACCTCCCACACCCCTCCACCTACCCCACCATCCCACCCCCTTCCCCACCCCGCCTCCACTGGTACGCGACCAGTGAAATCCGTACTGGCAACAGACTACCTTGAACACCTTTAAAACGGTTAAAATTACTGTTTTTATAGGTGGCAAGCCAATGAAAATTTATAGCAAAAATTGGTGTTTTCGACCCCCGCACCCTGGTCCCCATGATGGTAGAGATTTGCCAACCACTGATCCGGGTGGTTCTGATGGCCCTCTATCTAGGAAAAAAATTCAAATCAATAGCCGCGTTTTTTGAAAAAAAATTGTGGGGTTTCGCCTCCCATCCTGGCCCCCTTGGTGGTAGAGAATCGCCAACCCCTTGACTTTGCGTCTCGTGACGAGACCTACACAATAGTGAAGGTTTGGAGTGAAAAGCTCAAAAACTGTGATCGTGCATTCTGGACAAAGTCACCCACGTATACATACATAGCCACATCCTTTCTTATAGATATATAGATAGATTAACGTGATCAGAGAATTAACGGGAGTCGGCGTATACATAGATTAGGTCACCACTAATTAAATACAGGGGGCGGAGACTTTGGGGACAGGGGCGGTCCCCAATGTTTGTGGTGGGGGGGACGGAAATGTCGGAGGGCCCGGTAGAGTAGTGGTTAACACGCTGGCCAAGAGTGCGAGAGGTTGCAGGTTCGAGCCCCCCGTTGGGCGGATTTGCTTTGTAGGCTGCCATTGGCGCCGTGTAATTACAAAGCTGTCTGTTCAGTTGGTAGTTAAGTTTAATTAAGATTACTGCATAACCTGTAAATGTAAAGCGCAGTGCGTCTTGCAGGCGTTTAATTAAAGAAAAGATATTATTATTATTATTATTATTATTATTATTATTATTATTATTATTATTATTATTATATCCTCCAAACGTTTATGAAATATCCATAAATTTCATCATAAATTTCTACACTGTTATGTGTATACATAGGACATATTGATAAACTCCAGAAGGAAAGACTAAAAAGGTCATCAGCTATTTTGACAGGGAAAATGGTATATTTTCGCCAGATTTCGACCAAATCACTAAAAAAAAGGTCGTCGGAAAATTCGGCCTATGAAAATGTGTTGTCGGCGACTCAGCCGTCCGCCCAAATTGTCGCGCCTCGGCGATAGTCCTTCGACAGCTCATTCGTCACCCCTCCAACTTCTGGAACAAGTTTCCGCCTATGATTAAATAGTATGCTATAGAGCATAATCCATCATGATAGGCTTATAAAATTATAGTGCAACATAGGCCTACAAAAAACGTAAATAGGCCTACTAATTGTCTATATGTAGAGCCTATAGCATGAACAGTTGCAATTATATATAAATAAACTACTTGACGTTGCAATTACATAAATTTTTGCTTATATGCAGCGCCGTAATAGAATGATCTCAGCCATTGAGTGACGTGACCAGTGAACAATGGTTATTCAAATGCGTCATTCAGTTGGATGCAATATTTTCATGAAATATTATGTGAGGGTGATACTTTCAGATAATAAAATGATTTAAGTTTGCAACCATTTATTTGTCAATTTATTATTGCTTATCTGGGAACTGTTAATTTAAAAAAGCGAGCATGTGAATAACTCGAATTATTTTGCAAATTGTGTGTCTGAGAGAGAGAGAGAGAGAGAGAGAGAGAGAGAGAGAGAGAGAGAGAGAGAGAGAGAGAGAGAGAGAGAGAGAGAGAGAGAGAGAGAGAGAGAGAGAGAGAGAGAGAGAGAGAGAGAGAGAGAGGGAGAGAGGGACAGAGACAGTGACAGAGACAGAGAGAGAGACAGACAGACGGACAGAGGACAGACGGACAGACAGGACAGAGACAGACAGACATAGACAGACAGACAGACAGAGAGCAAAGGGACAGAGAGAAATAGAGTAGAGGGACAAACAGACGGACAGACAGACAGACAACGAGACAGAGGGGGGAGAGACAGAGACAGAGACAGAGAGAGCGAGAGAGACAGAGACAAAGACAAAGACAGTGACAGAGACAGAGACAAATACAGAGGCAGACAGAGACAATGAGCATTTTAAAATTAAAAAATTCAGTGCAAGATGACACAGCGTCTAATCATTTTCGTTTTCTTTTTGCTCTTATTTCGGTTTTTGTGTGGAATCAAAACAACGTGTTATTATGCTTGTAAATTTCATTTTAATTCGTTGTTAACATAATTATATGAAAAACAGACAGAAGATGCCACAACTGCCAGGGACAGCTATGGAGGAGAGAGCAGAAGAAAGACGAATCATTAAAGAAGTCATCAGAATATATAATGACGACTTCAAACGGTTATGAAAACGAAACGGAATTAAGGAGAAGAAGAAAAATAACCAATTGAGGCCGAAGTGACAGCAACCTTAACCTTGGCCAGTGTTTAATCCCGGTGTCTCTGGGAGAGGAGTGGTCTCTTCCACCTCTAGGAATGACAATTCTCCTCACAGAAAAATTCGCGAAGTGTTAATTAATTGTATGCATGTAAATACGTACCACATCGCCCTCAGAAAGGGTAAACGTGGAACAAATTTTTTTTCCCTCAGAGAATCGACAGTTTTGTTTCCATGCATATTATTATATAATCTATATAAATAAAAATGTAAAAAGTTTGGTCCTAATCGAATATCTCGGAAAGTTCATCACCGATTCTTTTGAAATTTTTCGCAAAACGCGCCGTTCGAATACGATCGGGTTTGTAAAAGGATTTCCTGGAAAGAAACAAATATTTTAGACCAATAAAACACAAATTTCTCATCGATTTGACACGTTTATACATTTTACTTTCACGCAGGCGTCCGCCATTTCGCGCATGCGCTGTCGATAGCGCTGTCAATATATATATACCCATTTCAACCGTCCAAAGATTTTAACTGGGTCACCAATGACAAAGCTGGGAAAGAGGTCGCAACATTCGCTGACGAGAGCATGTTTATATAGCGCATATATTTAACTGTCGATAAATATTAACTGTCGATATATATGGATTCCGGGGAGTTGGAGGGGAGGGGGAGGGGAGGGGTAGAGGGAGGGGGAGGGGAGGAAGGGGAGGAAGAGGGAGGGGAAGGAGAGAGGAGGAGGGAGGGGAAGAAGGGAGGGGCAGGGGAGGGGAGGGACGGGAGGGGGAAGGAGGGAGAGTAGGAGGGAGGGAATGGCGGTAGGGAGGGACAGAGGAAGGGAGGGAGCGAGGCAGGGAAGGGAGGCATGGAGGGAGAGTTGCACGGTCTTTTCAGCCACAGCAACGCGTGGCCGGGTACAGCTAGTATTATATATAATATTATATCAATAGATGTAAAAAACGATGGAAACGGAATAAAAAACGGTAAAAACGTCGTTTTTTTCAAAAAAATGAGAAAACGACAAAAAACGATAAAAAACGGAAACGGTAAATAATTTGAATTTCCTACATCTAAAACCGCATTTTAACCTTGAAAACATTGATTAGGAACCTACTACACGCAGGCTATATCTTAAATGATGATGTTAAACGATGAAACAATGACTTTAGTTAGCTGAATCCTTGAGAGTATTGGCGGAAAACATATGGAATATCAGAAACAAATTAAAATTAAGGAAAATAATAACAGAAAGTAAATGTATAATTAAAGTTAAAGAAAAAATTAAAAAAAACGATAAAAAACGATGAGAAATATAAAAAACGAAAAAAACGACGTTTTTTGGGAGAGAATAAAAAACGAAAAAAACGTTTTTTACAACTATGATTATATCCATATATATAATGGTACGGTTGAATATTTAACTGGAAATTTGTGAGAATGACTAAAATAGCAAGGTCATCAGTTTTTTACGCATGTCGAGATTGATATAGGCCTACTTTTCCAGGGAAAAAAGGTCCTCAGAAAAAGATGGTCGATCACAAGATGTCGTCGGTGGTTCAGAGGGCGGCTGCGGTTCGCCTAAAATGGAGCTTTAACCTCCCCTCCCTCCAGAAACACGACTTTCCCCCCTCCCCGAAAACCCCAGAGGATTGAGGGGGACTAGATAAAACACTGAACCTTGGCGTATGAGGGCGGGTAGCCTGTCCTCTCCCTCGCCGTCTCTTCTTCCCTCTGACAGTGTATACACGGTCAATGTCCTCATTGCAGCTCTCGCGTTATAGAACGCGCATCAGAAATCTCGTAAATCAATTTCTGTCTATATGCGGATATTCGAGACTCCGACATGCAGCTCAATTTTCAGTCCGACAAGTCATCTGCTATAGAATACACCTTAATTCGAGCATTCACTAAACCATAAAAAAGAATTTTAAAACCGTAGAACAAGCTGAAATAGCAATTTAAAAAACTGGCTGTATAAATAAAGAGAAGATTCTGTGTGTGTGTGCGCGTGTGCGCGTGTGTGGGTCTGTCTGTCTGTCTGTCTGTCTGTCTGTCTGTCTGTTCCGTTCTGTTTGAACGGAATGCATTTCCACAGTTTTTTTTAGTTTTTCACTCCAAACCTTCACTACTGTGTCAGTGTGGGCATGAGACATCCGGTGGAGGGGATGGCGAATTTCTCTCACCATCCATGGGGCCATGCAGAGTGGGGAGTGGGGAAACACAAACTTTTGCAATATCCATTCCGTCGCCATAGTTTCACAGCTATTCACCTGAAGCGTTGCAGCAAGACTGCGTGCTATGGTCACCTCGCCCCCAACCCAACACACCTCGCCCTGCAGGAGCCAGGTCGGGCAGGATATTATTGGGAGGGGGAAATTTCCAGTAAAACCCAACTATTGATCTGAACTTCCTACCTAGACAGAGGGTCATCAGGGCAACACAATGGAGGGGTTGGCGAATCTCTCCCGCCATGGGTCCAGGGTGGAGAGCAAAAACCTTCATTTTCCCTCTTTCACCGGGATGCATTTCCGCATTTTTTAACTTTTCACTTCAAACCTTCACTACTATATCGTTTTCGGTATGGCACATCCGGTGGAAGGGGATGGTGAATCTTTACGATCATGAGGACAGGGTGGAGGACAAAAGCCCTAATTTTCGCATTTCACCGGCATGCATTTCCAGACGTTTTTAGAATTTCACTCCAAACCTTCACTACTGTGTCGGGGTGGAGTGGAGTGGGGTGAGGTGGGCTCTGGTTGGGGTGGGGTGGCTTGGGCCTTGGGTCGGGTGGGGTGGGCTGGGGTGGGGTTGTGTGGGGTGAGAAGCGGGCGGTTGGGGAGCGGGCAGTGAGGGTGGGGAATAAGGAATAAGCCGGGAGCGAGGCGAATCCTAAATTTCCGGGCAACGCCGGGTACCCCAGCTAGTATAAATTAAATATTAAGGGTCATATAACATATAACTGAAAACTTCAGCTATGTTGATACAGGTCAGTGCATTTTGACTAACTGCATGTATATATATATATATATATATTAGGGTGGCCCTTAAAAATGAAAGTTAAAAATAATCTACTGGCACCCCTCCAATCTTTTCCAATTATGAAGAAAATAATTTGTGCAAAAAATCTTTCCAATAGGACAATATTTAGGGGTGCCCCCCGAGCTCTCAAGTTTCAATAATGTACGAGTAAACTTCCAAATTATAATTGGAATCGCAAACTGAAAATTTCAGTGCTTTAATAAATTAATACATTCTGTCGGCCTACTAATGTTTGCAATGCATCAACATTTAATATTTAGTACTTACTTATTAAAATTACGTGAGTTCTAAAATTCTAAAATATCACCGTTCTGATATCTTGGAGTTTGCTCATAGATATTTAGCAACTGCACAGCCACGAGACCATTACAGGGAATTTCTCGAGCTCTCAGTTGTCTTTCTGGGAGGTGTTCCTTCTCGTGAAAATCGGTTTTGAATACCTGGCGCTATGCACCGGGCATGATGGATGGCAAAAGTCATCTATACCATAAAGATGTGGTTCTTTCGTGCTCAGTTCAAGAAAACTGCTGCAGAAGAACGCAGCATTCGTGATATTGCCATCTTTTCAGTTGCTGTCTACCTGAAAGCCTGGATAACTGCGCCAATTGCTGTGGAGGGCTGGAGGCTCCTCTGAATGACTTCACTCTCATGGCAAACCTTCTCACATATCCACATACTACAATGTCCCCTGCTACAAGCAAGAAGCTAGGGCTTCATCTCTGGTATTTGTCTGAAGTGCTTATCGGGCTTGATCTTTTTGATTCAAGGGTATCCAACGACTCCAAGAAGCTAATGATTGCTGCCATGGAAGAAGTAGCCCCATAGCATCCGCCTAAACGACCCAGGGTGAAGTCAGATGAATTTCTTGGCACCAGCGGTCTGGAACAATACTGTACAACCAACTCCAAGAAACTGTTTCAGGTGCTTGGCCTGCGTGGACTATCTGAGATGATGCTTTCCAACGATCCTGCTATTTGGGAAGAGCATGAAGCATTTCGAGAAGCACAAGCAGTACTCAAAGGGTTGGCTGTCGTCAATGAGCTGAACGAGGTGTGGCACTCATCGAGGACTTAAATAAAAAGCTAACAAAAGATGAGGATCAGCTTCAATTTCTCCTTCAGGTTGTCAGTGGACATCGACGACAGTTCCCTGACTGTACGAAAAGAAATCTCGTGTCAAATTAGTAGAAAGCAGTTATTCCTGCATTTTATTGTCCTGTACTGATCATTTACTTATGTGACCAGCTGAACAGTGAACAATAACTGAATTATAATTGAACAGTAAACACTTGTTTCATTGGCATTGTTGCATCACCAGAGTGTATTTTAGTCATCTCTGTAAAATTCTGAGTGACAGTGTGTTGAATATAGTTTGATTGAAATTGTATGATTAAATTGATCAAATTTGTATTAAAGAATAAATTTCGACGCTCGAGGGGCACCCCTACATGTTTTGCAATTCCAAAATCCTTTTCAACATAATGTTATTTCTATAATTGGCATGGATTGAAAGGGTGCCAGACAAAATTTAACGATTTTTATTTTTTGGCTGTATGCTAAGGGCCACCCTAATATATATTATGAATGACTGAATTAAAAAATTATAAAATTAAAACATCTTTATATGTATAATTATGTATAAGTGCTATTATATTATATATCAGTATATATGCATAAGCGCATTTCAATCAATCAATCAATCAATCAATCAAATGTTTTATTTGCAACCGAAGTATATATAACAGGTTAACACATCTTGAACATTGGTTACAAAAAGGGGCTCTAAAGGGATAAAATAATCCCGCTGTCTATAGGGACCCACATTTGATATATATAAATACATATATACCTAATATATATATATATATATATTAAATGCATACGAATTATTGCACTGCACATAGGTGTATATGATACACAATTTTAGGACATAGCCTATAATAGATCTAATTAATTTGACTTACTGGTGACATTCACTACTTTTATTGTTACTATAATTTGCGGCACAATAATATAGTTAGCTCTTTACTACATGATACTCACGTTCACATTTCCAACAATAATATATTATAAAGGCTGCATTACCTCCATCTCCATTTATGTTTACTGAAATGCATGCAATGGCCGTCCTAGCTGCGGAATTTTTATAGACTGATTTAAAGACATAATTAATGTCAAAAATGTTCCTATCGCATTAGCCCTCGGGCTACCAAAGGTATCCAACCCCCCAAGGTTTTTCCAAAATACTTGTTTCTGAACGAATAAGAATTTTACGTTTTAAGTAGCTGTAGAAGGTTCATTGGCACACTTTCTGAGGTAAAAGTTATACCAGATATACTAGAGGTACCCGTGGGTGGATACTATTATCGGATATATATCTTATCCGCCATTTGCTATGAAGAGAAACAAATTATGCCATTCTAGAGAGGGAGCCACACGCTACATTTACATGCTACACAATTTGTCTTTTGGTAACCGCAAGTCCTCAAAATAAATTAAAATATATAAAAATGGTAACATTTTCATAATATTTGCATGTTTTTTAGACTAAAACGTATCCAAAATATATTTTTAAAAAACAATAAATTATCACATTCTACAGAGGGTTATGGCTGTTTCTCCATGCTAATTAATTTGTCTTTTGATAACAAGATGCACTGAAAATTAATAAACATGTGCGAAAATATATTTTTATTTCAACATGTGCACCATCGATATTGATGCGTAAACATTTGTCAGCAGCTAATGAACTTGTATTAGCTGAAAGAGATATTGAGGATGAATATATACATACATGCATACATACATACATACATACATACATACATACATACATACATACATACATACATACATACATACATACATACATACATACATACATACATACATACATAGGCCTACATACATACATACATACATACATACATACATACATACATACATACATACATACACATGCATACATGCAAAAGATGCATACATACATACACACATGCATACATGCAATAAATACATACATACATACATACATACATACATACATACATACATACATACATACACACATATATACATACATACATACATACATACATACATACATACATACATACATACATACATACATACATACATACATACATACATACACACACATACATACATACATACATACATACATACATACATACATACATACATACATACATACATACATACATACATACATACATACATACATACATACATAATTATTAAGACACATGTTCAAAACACACAGAATCTAATATTCTGTTCACGCATAAGTACACGTTTGAGGAATCGAAGGGTCCTCATTTTAAAAAATGGTATATTCCCGAGGTACATTCATATATTTTAAACCTAAATATGCCATTCTGTGCAGGAATGAATGCTCTATCCATTGGCGTATTTCAAGTTATGATAGGCCTATCTGAAACCAAGCGAAACGTAAAATCCAGGGGGTGGTAACCAACCCCCTCTTTGTAACTCGTGTAAAAAATGCTTGGTAGCCTGAGGGTTAATAAACAGTTTTTTAATAGCATAGTGAGGCGCGGTGGTGTAAGGGTGGGTTCGGTGCCTTGAAGTCGAATACACCTCAAGCCGCCGCACAGGGACCTTGAGCAAGTCCGTTACTCGCAATTGCTCGCGCGCGCTTCGGCGTGAAACTCCGATGCAATGTAGTTGGGAGCGCTTCTGAGAAGAAACTTTAAGGGGCACTGTATAAATGCGAGAAATAAATCAAATGATAATTTCGCAATTGCGCGCGCTCTCAGATTCTTCTAATTAATTGTTGTAATTAATAATATTTGATCTCAAGGTGTACTTGCAGACGGTTCAATAAAGTACATGTTTACTTATTAACTTACTTTGCACTATCAATGTGTCTTAGGGAAAGCACTTGGAAGTTGGATGTCATGTGTGTGTCGCACGTCAGTAAAGTACTAAATAAAAAATGCGCTAAACAAATGTCTTGATACATGTAAACAAAATTTCCTCCTTCCCGATCGCCCATGTGTTGCATATAATTATATATATAGCCTATATATATATATATATACACTGTGAGCCATAAAAAACCGTGCCAATTTATTTTTAGCTATATCTCGGTCGATATTTTAACAATTTTATATCTTTTTGTGTCGTTTGAAAGAAAAATTAAATCTCTACGATTTACTTATTTACTTGCGCGATGACGTCATATCCGTTTCGCAGCATAATGTAAATAAAGTTGATGGTTGAAAATTTGAGTTAAAATTTTAAAATGTTGAGCTTTGATGATAAAATTTTAATTAAAAATCTGCGGGAATGCAAAAATTATTCTTCTAGACGATTAATTAAGGAGTTTCCGAACAAGAATTGGAAAAGAAAAACATTAGATGACTTTCTGCGAAAGTTGAGAACTACCGGTTCAGTTGAACGCGCTGCGGGAAGTGGTCGGCCAAAATCGTCGCGAACTGAAGATAATATCGCCGCTGTCAATGAATTGGTTCAGAGCCAGGAAGACAAGCCTAAAACACATCTTTCAACCAGACAAATCGCGAGAGAGCTGAATCTTACACAAACGACGGTCAGACGCATTATTCATAACGATTTGGAACGGAAATGCTTATGGAACAGCGCGTGTACCAAAAGCGCATTCAGAACACTGATGAACTTCGGCAGTGTCTCGTATCCGTCTGGAACGATCTGGAACAACATCTTATTGACACTGCAATTGATCAGTGGCGACGTCGCTTGGCAAAATGTGTACGTGAAAAAGGAAGTCCTTTTGAACACAAACTTTAAACAAATAAAGGCACTGAAAAATTGTTTGCATTTAAGTAGTAAAAATGCAGCATTGATCGATTCTCACGTGTTTTTTTAGTGTCTTCAGTTTCGCAAGACAAGTTTAACATGCATGTAGGATGAAATCGATAATGTTTATTTCTGCTCTTTAGAGTATTGATTCCTGTTTAAAATAATGCAAAAAGTGTAAAAATCGATAAAGAAATGACAGAGATATAGCTAAACATAAAGTGGCACGGTTTTTTGTGGCTCACAGTGTATATATATATATGCAACACACGAGCGATCTAAATATATTTACCTATTACATTATATAAAATCAGTTTACTTATTATTATGTATGCATAAATATGTATGGATATGTGTATGCGCATTGCGTATATATATACATATATTTAATAATATATATATATATATACTATCGATAAGTGCAGGTATTTATAAACAGAGTCGCTGTTATCTTCGCCAGTTTTCTTTTTCTGGAGCGTCAGATAACAGATGGAGTTTTAGAAAAGAGAAACATTTATTCTGTTTACGACCATTTTTTCGGCAGAAAAATGGGATCAATGACCTACATCGTGGGTGGGAAGATATATAACTATACATAGTGACGGGGAAGGGTCAGTAACCCACCCTCCAAAGCCGGGATGAAATAAACATTTTCGCCGCATTTTCATCACCTCTTCAAAGGAAGAAGTGCTATAGCACTTAGCATACCATTGGCCATATATATATATATATATATATATATATATATATATATATATATATATATATTAGTTAGTATAGGAAATATTTCGTTGTAAGCAGCCTCCCCGAAATAAGACCTGTGATGCATAAATAGAAACACGGTGCATGCGATATTGTAGTATGAGGTATTTTAGAGTGATGGTATACGCACAATTTGCAGGCACGTACGGAAGCGGATTGGCTTTCCGCAACTTTATCAAAGGTTCACTCCACCTTCCATTCGGCAGATGGTGCTTTTTTAAACTGAGTAGTATATAGTGCGTTATGGACACTTTGCAATGTGGCCACCTTGAAACATGTCGACTCCTGTAGTATAACGTGTGATCAACCTTTCATTATTGGTTGCAATCGATATATATGTATATATATATATTATAATATATATATTTAAAATTATATATATATATATATATATATATATATAAATCCCTGATCTCTCCCCTGATGGTACAGCAACGCACCCACTAATAGGCCACATAATTTTCGTTTATCTTCAAATTGACCCAGCGCTATATATATATATATATATATATATATATATATATATAATTATTATATATATATACTAGCTGAATTACCCGGCGTTGCCCGGGAAATTTCGGTTTTTAGTTCCCACTTCCCACTCACACCGCTCCCACGCCCGGGAAATTTCTGTTTTCATACCCCCGCCACGCCTGACCCCGCTCCCACGCCGCCCTTCTCACCTCGCCTTCTTTCATCGGCCACAGCCCAGTCCAACCACTTGTGGTGCCCGGGTTGCCCGTGAAATTTAGGTTTTTGGTGCAACCCAGCACAGATATTAATTAACGGAATAGCGCGCTATAATTATTTTAAAATCGGCCATGACGTCATTAATGTACTGGTTTCAATCACCAATATAGCATCGATGGTCTCAATGTTTGCTGAAGATGATGGTTGAAAGCAAAATAATGGCGTCTTAACAGTGATATGATTCGGATAGAAAAATTAAATTTTCAAGCTCGGCAAAAGGTAATATTTTTGGATCGCGGATCCCGATAGTGTTGTTATGGGGTGGTTAGACGTTGTTTTGTAATTATTTGGAAAAATCGGTCGCGTGGATGAGGAGATTTTTTATCAAGCACGCATTACAATCTTTATTTTATAGGTTTAGATATATATAATAGGCTATATATATATATATATATATAGCGCTGCATGGGTCAATTTGAGATAAATCAAGATTACTAGGCTGCTGAACTATCAGTGGAGAGGTCAGGGATTTTATCCCCAAAGAACTCGCCAAAATTCGCCAAAGATAGAGCATTGCTAAGAATTCTCTCCACTTGCGCCCAGGTTACAATGAGTGCATTTACCGTACCCTGTTGCTCTCGGGATCAGACGGCAATGCAGAAGGACTGGTCAACCGATCTCATAAGCCGAGGCTAAGAAGGTGAAGTCGCTGATACCCGCATGCATTCGGACTTAGGTATTGCACTTATAATAATTATTCTGCAGCAGTGAGCTATCGAATTAACACTTGAGTGAGTGATTAAGTGTGTGCGAGTGAGTGAGTGAGTGAGTGAGTGAGTGAGTGAGTGAGCGAGTGTGTGTGAGTGAGTGAGTGAGTGTGTGAGTGAGTGAGTGAGTGAGTGAATGAGAGAGTGAGTGAGTGAGTGAACGAGTTTGTGTGAGTGAGTGAGTGTGTGAGTGAGAGAGTGAGTGAGTGAGTGAGCGAGTGAGCGAGTGTGTGTGAGCGAGTGTGTGAGTGAGTGTGAGTGAGCGAGCTAGCGAGCGAGCGAGAGAGCGAGCGAGTGAGTGAGTGAGCGAGCGAGTGAGAGAGTGAGTGAGTGAGTCAGTGAGTAAGTGATTGAGTGAGTGAGTGATTGAGTGAGTGAGTGAGTGAGCGAGCGAGTGAGTGAGCGAACGAGTGAGTGAGAGAGTCAGTGAGTGAGTGAGTCAGTGAGTGAGTGAGTGAGTGAGTGAATGAATGAGTGAGTGAGTGAGTGGGTGAGTGAGTGAGTGAGTGAGTGAGTGAGTGAGTGAGTGAGTGAGTGAGTGAGTGAGTGAGTGAGTGAGTGAGTGAGTGAGTGAGTGAGTGAGTGAGTGAGTGAGCGAGCGAGCGAGTGGGTGAGTGAGTGAGTGAGTGAGTGAGTGAGTGAGTGAGTGAGTGAGCGAGCGAGCGAGTGAGTGAGTGAATCCATATTTTAAAATGCAGTTTTGTGTTTAGTTGTAGTTTTTTCAACTTTTCTTACAACGCGTAATGCAGTTTATGTCAGGCCGTCGCAATCGAGGTGCAAATCGCACGTGATAGCCTGCGTTCGGAGATTCTTGAACTCGTTGAATTTCCCGCTTTGCAATCATAGACAGAATCTAGAGAAATCGTAAAATCGTAATTATGTCTAACTAGGGAATAGCAATAAAATAATTTACGTGATTATAATGTACGTGGCATTCGCTAGGTGTCTGCAGTGGCAATGCTGTTTGTCATTATTAAGGCACCATTTGAATTTGGCAGATCCATGGGATCAGTAACCTCACCAATTCGGGTGTACTCTAGCGGCTTCAAAGCTGTGCTACACAGAAGCACTCCCAATTCTAGATAGGCGAAAATGGCCATGTGAGGAGTCAGAGTTGGCCTTGGGAACAAGCCAATTGGAGCCCGTATCAGGGCGAGTGGCCAACCACCGAGAGGCCACGATTCTGCTTGGTACTGTGTGGACATGACAGCCGATAAGCACGCCATGTTCCATAGAGCGGAGAGAGCGACAACCCGGTGCACTCATGCAGTCATGCTATTGGCAGCGGCAGAGATGGCAGAGTAAATAGGCGTGGGCGAGACACAACGAGGACCACCAGACCAATGCGAACGTCGGTGATATTATAAGCACTATGTATACGTATGGGACGCTGCCAAAAATTCTCTTTTTAATGACACATCACCTTCTTTCCTCTCTAAGATCTCTATTCTTTCCTTGCTCATCTTACAAATCTGTCCTGGTCTCTGTCTACTTGTCTCCGTCTCTTTGTATGACTGTTTATGTGCATGCATATGTCTGTTTCTGTCTTTCTGTCTCACTGTCTGTCTGTCTATCTGTCTGTCTGTCTGTCTGTCTGTCTCTCTCTCTCTCTCTCTGCCTGTCTGTCTGTCTCTATATCGGGAGGTCTGTTTGTCTATCTATATCTATGTCTGTCTCTGTCTGTCTCTCTCTGTATCTCTCTGTCTCTATCTGTCTCTATCTGTCTATCTGTCTGTCTCTCCCTGGCTCTCTCTGTCTGCCTCTCACGCTCTCTGTTTTTCTATCTCTCTGTGTCTCTCTCTGTCTCTGTCTCTATCTCTGTCACTCTATCTCCCTGTCTGTCTCTGCATGTATCTGCAGTGTCTCAAACCTCTGTCTCTGTCTGTCTGTTTATCTGTTTGTCTGTCTGTCTATCTCTCTTTCTCTGTCTGTCTGTATCTCTCTCCTTCCTCTCTCTCTCTGTATATATATATATATATATATATATATATATATTTATATACAATCTATCCATCCAACCATCCATGAATACATTCATCAAACGAAGCAAACACCGATGCCGCGCCAAAACCAATTTTCATATAAGACAAGTTCACAAGACCCAGTGTTTGGTGAGCAATGTTTTTTTTTCCGCAAGCGTTTGAAAACCATTCTCTTTGATTGTGGTTAGGTGTCAGGTCGGGAGCGCCTCTGAGGAGTTCTCTTGAAGTGGCGCTATATAAATGTACGATTACAATTACAATTACAATGTTAATGTCGACGGTCGCTCTAATTTTATTTGCAACTAGCTGTACCCGGCCACGCGTTGCTGTGGCTGAAAAGACCCTCCCTCCCTCCCTACCTCCTTCCCCTGCCTCCCTCTGTCCCTCCTTGCCTCCCCTCCCTCCCTCCCGTTTTCTCCATCCCTGCCCTCGCTGCCCTCCGCTCTCCTTCCTCCCTCCCGTCCCTCTTCCTCCCGCACCCTCCCCTCCCTTCCTCACTCACCCCTCTCTTCCTTTTCTTTGTCCCTCCGTCCTCCGTCCTTCCCCGTCCGTCCGTCCGTCCGTCCGTCCGTCCGTCCGTCCGTCCGTCCGTCCGTCCGTCCGTCCGTTGTCGGTCCGTCCGTCCGTCCGCCTGCAAAACTTTCCTAGATCCTTGATATATTGCGCTTTTTCGAAAAAAAGCTTATTAAAACCCTGGCGATCGAATTCGAAAGCAACGTTGTGTGAAAATTTGAAAGCAATCGGTGAAGAGATCCTTGATTTTGTTCAAACCAACAGTTGGATAAATATATGCGCTATAAAAATGGCTATAAAAGGAAGCACGCATGTGCGCTATAAATAGACGGCCGCAGTCGGAAGCAACGTCTGTTTGAAATTGAAATCGAGATCGGTCAAATCGTTCGCATAGTTGTGTTTTTTGGTCGAAAAGATTGCGCTTTTCCCCAAAAGGCATTATAACAACACGCTTGTGTTCGAATGCAACGGTTTGCGAAAATTTTAAAAAGAATCGGTGAAGTACTTATCGAGTTCTGAGGCCACAAAAAGTAGCGTTTTACATTTTTATTTATATAGATTGTACACCTTTTTAAAGTGCGCTCAGAAAAATATAAAAGCACATCGAATTGCACACTGCACGATAACATCTCCATATCTCCATATCATGAGCAGTAATCCTTAATCCAGCCGACTAATCGTCAATCTATCCATTCATAACTCCGCCACTGGTTGCACTCTGCCAGTGCAAGTCCTAAGCCTGTATAAAGGAGGAGGGCGTCGCAAATGGTCTTTGTTACCATGCACACAGTGACGGATAACTGCAAATACCTATACATACCTATGCATTCATTCTGCCATCCACTCCCTTCCATCTATTCATCCCACCATCCATCCAGCCATCCCTCTCTCCCTATATATATATATATATATATATATATATATAATATATTATATATATATATATATCCACCCATTTATCCATCTACCCATCTATCCATCCACCCATCTCTCCATTCATCCGTTCAACCATTCATTCTCCCGTTCGTCCATCCATCCGTCCATTCATCCATTCATCCGTCCATTCATCCATTCATCCGTCCATTCATTCATCCATCCATTTATCCACCCATCCATCCATCCATCCATCCATCCACCCATCAGACCATCTTCTGTCCATCCTTCTTTTACAAATCTGTGCACCCTTCCATCAATATATATCATCTATGCATCATATATGCATCATCTATGCATTGACTCATCCGCCCAACATCTAATCACTCATCCATATATATATTCATACATCAATTATCCATCATCTATCTATGTATCCAATGTATCAAACTCAATCCCTCTATCCGACAACTTGCATATATCCATATTTATATCTATACGTCCATTCATCTGTAGTATACCCATACATACACGGCAAAAGTTTTTAGACACACAAAAATATAGATCTATACATAATTTTATGTATATATATATATACGTACAATATATGCCCATTAATGCAGGGTGGTCCAGAATAATGAACCAACTTTGCATGCATATAACTCCGCCAATTTTTGGAATTTATTTATACTTTATGCGTCAAATTAAAGATATTTTACTCTAATATTAACATTGAAAAAGTCGAACTGGTGTTAATTTAGGTTTTAATCATATGCTCGGAAAAGCACGAGCTACCATATTATTTTGTTGTCACTGTTGTCGTAATATGGCGCATTTCACCGGAATATGCACAAATCGTTTTTTGCATTGGTCGTTTTTGTTTGTAGGAGTCTCGACCAAGTGTTGGAGAGCTGTTGAACTTCACGTCGACGAATAACTTTAGATCACCTTTTCCAATACGTGTATGCGGTGCTTCCAGGACTGCCTGTTGCGCGTTGAATTTCAGGAGAGATTTGCCTTTCATAGGGCGTATACCCCGGTCATTGTCTTGACTGCAAATTTGCTCGGACACTGCAATGTTAGCTTATGCGAGCGCTGTGCGGACCGATTTCCATGGTTCACGAGTAGAATAGGTCCTGTTTTGTCAATTTCTCGTATATGAGATTATTGAAGGCATTTTATTCCATACTCTCTTTGAGAAAACTCGTTTATCATTTCAAACGAATTAAATCCGTTATCATTTCTTAAATTTAAGATCAAAAAGCGACCATCGTCTGTCAACGGCGCCGGATTACGTCACAAATGTCAAGAAAATATGGTATCTAGCGCTGTTCCGCGCCTACAATTGAAGCATAGAGTATCAGTTCGACTTTTTCAGACCAAATAATTATGAGAGTGAAATACTTTAATTTGACTCATACAGTACAAATAAATTCCAATAATTGGTGGAGTCATATGCATGCATAGTTGGTTCATTTATATATACTAGACCTCCCTGTGTCTACGGATTATAAGCGCACACACACACACACACACACACACACACACACACACACACACACACACACACACACACACACACACACACACACACAACACACACACACACTCACACACACACACACACACACACACACACACACACACACGCATGCACACACATGTAAAATAAAAATAATTTAAACTGGCCAGTAAAAAAATAAAATAAAATAATTTGCAATAGAAAATAATAATGTGTTCTATCCTGTCCAAATTGTTAATTTTTTCATATATTCTTGATAATTCTTTGAGAGATGAGGACCATTTTCTGAAGCCTGGCGGGCCATTTTCTGAGGTCTGGCGGGCCATTTTTGGCCCGCGGGCCACGGGTTGGGAACCGCTGGCCTACATGTATATATCTGTGCCGTGAATATCGCCGTGCATATTATTATATTATTATATATTATATATATTTATTTTATTTACTGGCAATTTGATATAACGCTCCTTAACGGCTATCTACTCAGGAGCGCTCCAGTTTAAACCCCGGTCGAATAAAAACAGTCCTAAGAAGAGAAAGAAATGGGGCAGAAAGACCAATAATTGTATTTGACAAAGGATAACATGGAGCTCATTCCATGTCGTAGGACCAGCGACGGTGGTTTCAATAATTGTCAATGATTAATGCAATTTAATGTCACATTATTTAATGATTTCCATTATTCGACCAAAGACCTGCAAAGTCTTGGTTCGTGCGTTATAAGCTTTGCTCATTATTGTGTTCCGCCAACAATGCAACCGACACTTTGTCGTTTGACCCTTCTATGTTATGATGGCATTCCCTGCATGCATAAGGAAAATCCATTGGAGCTCTCCCGCGGAGATTTATGCATATCCAGGCACTCCCGTTACCCCTCCCATCTCCGTTTTCCACCGTCTTGATATATTACGCAATTATATCCGCTGCTCATTTTTCCATTGTGGACTTCTGTTGCCTGGCATTCTCCTTCTCGTAGGCTACACGGTAATAATATATCTTCCTTTAGAGTATTCGTTGCTAAATGATTTGTGCGTTCCATTATTACAGACCCGAGGGAGCGGGTTCTATGGCAGTATATGGATACATAATCATTAATTCATTCAATCATTCATTCGTACGTTTAATTATTTATTCATTCATTCGTTCATTTGTTTATTTATTCATTCATTTGTTTGTTCATTATGGGGATCGATTCAGCGCGGATTTAATAGAATCGTTTTTGCTACTTTTTGTTGCGTTTGAATCGTCAAAGAACCGTGGGTGGTCTCACTGAAATTTATATAACTTTTGTTCTATTTGCAATATTTTGGTGAAATTTTGCCGTTGTGCGTAGATATGAGTTGCCTTTAAGTCAGTGAATTTTGATTAAATAATTCTTACTTCTGGCCAAGCTATTTGCAAAACACCGAATGTAGTTTTTTTGCCCCCACTCTGTATATATTTAAATGATGTAAATACATACGGTACAAAACATGTGTAGAAATGTTTTATAACATAACTACTCACATGCCTACAAACATGCATACCTCTTTACAGGCGTGCACTCATATATATATATATATATATTATATATATTTGTGTGTGTTTATGCACGCATGAGCTATGTATGTATATATACATCTCACGCGTGCATAAAAACACACACACACACATAACATACATACATCTGCACAGTCATAAACACATAAATATATACATGGATATATATATATATATATATATATATATATATATTCAAACATGCATGCAAATAAACATACGTGCATGCATCCATGACGCACCGTCAGAGGCACTTCACAAGTTTTTGTGTGTGGCTATGTCATGTATGTATACTTGTATGTATGCATGCATGTGCGTATGATGGCGCATATCCTGAAGTCACACACGCATTCATTCACTTTAACATCCATAGGCCTATTATGTCTTATAGTATACATTTAGTTCAAAGGAAGATTTTATTAACATGAACAGTGAGTCGCAGCCAAATGGAATCCTATAGAGAATAATTGAGCGAATACAACAACAGTGAAAAAGTGAAGACAAAGGTCTTGGTATATAAAAATAGGACGAAGACAATAACATATTATTAAGGTCATCGTTACTATTATTTCGGTATGCAAAATTCATGGAATATCTAGCTATCGTACTTAGGCTAAGCACTAATTAAAGTAGGTTAGAGAAACGAACGGACGGCCGTTATTGTAGTTATTGTATTGTTGTCATTCTGATCACAGTGGTAATAATTGTTATAATGACAATAATAACTATTATTGTTATCTTTGCTGTTGTTGTTTTATTGTCGTTGCTCCAAAATGCACACTATTCCTCGGGGACATAGACATTAAAACGTGGCACGAAAGTGCAATAGATGGTGGCATCCGGAACGGCCTTCCATTAATGTATTGTAATCAGTTTCATTGTTTTATTATCTATTTCTTAGGAGCCACAATATATATATATATATATATATATATATATATATATATATATTGGCCGAACAACGATCAAAAATACTTTGGCATTGTGAGTTCATGGAGGACGTCCTCTAGGTCCGTATATAAAAAATTATCTTCACGGAGGTTTGATCGCTTAGTCTCCGCTTGACAAGCGCTGGCATGCTTTAGAGGCCAGCCATGGGAAGTACCCGGTTAAAAAGTCTTCCCTTACTGATTGTCTTGCCATATTGCTGTCAGAAATTTTCTCCAGAAAAGAATAGAACCGGATTAAGAAGTGTGGGGGCCCTGTTCTGAAACCTTTTTAGGGATCTTCCCCCGAGAAATCTGATGGCTTTTTTAGTTGTTTGGTCGAAATTTCTTAGAATAGGCTATACAGATTTTTCCCTCCCAAAATAGTTGACGACTTTTTTTAGTCGTTTGGTCGAAATTTCCTCAGAATGGACAACTTTTTCCTCAAATGTTTCTCCGCATGTGTAGGGCCCCTTAAGTGTAGGGCCGCTATTCGGCCGAATATGTTGAAAATGCCTTAATCCGGCCCTGGAGAAGAACTGATCTGGGGCCTACATTGTTAATCGCCTCGGTGCCGGTTTCTTGTATGATTGGCCTGGCAAAATGCTTTGCAGTGTTTTTATGATAATATGTGGCTCCCCACACCAAAACCAGTAGATTTTTTGCAACATGTTGTCACTAGCTGTGTGTGATAGATCATTTCAAACGCCTCAAGAGTCCTCAAGATTCAAAATTGCAAAATTGCATCAAGATTCAAAATTGTAAAAAAGTATTGATCTAGCTTTATTCTAACCCCAGATATAGGCCTAAGGCAAAAAGTGATCCAAATATATTAATTATTTAATTAATTGACTGAATTAAGGCGAAGCAATATGCATGGCAAGAGTGTCAATATTATTATAGCTTAAATTAAAAGTTGTACTTTTGACAAAATAGGATACAATAATTTTTAAACATATTTATATGTTTCTAAGCAATCGGCTACAAAAGGCTCTAACGTGGTGATGTTATATATTTAATTTTGGTATAGAAATGGTTAATATAAAAATTATGTATACATTTAGGTTGCATGTTGCTACCGGTACATTATACGTGACATTCCAAAATATATTTTTAAAGACTGCAATTACACATAGTTATATTGAAAGGAATTTATTTTTAAAAAATAATATTAATTGAAATCTATTCATCAGTTAATGAATAAAAAATATATAGACCATCAAACAAGCAGACATATCAGCTAATCAACAGAACACTATAATTTATAAGCTTAATAGATATTCCCCGGATCCAGCCAAGTCAAGACATTGACCGCATCAATTTACCATATGCGTATATATGTATATATATATATATGTATATATAATATACATATATATATTCGTGATATTAGTGTATATATTAGCCTACAGGGTGCGCCAAAAAAAGACCCCCCTAGGTTTTTGACCAATATCTTGACCAAAAGTAAGAATTTCCAAATGAAATTTTACAGGTTTATAGACAATTCATATTTACACATGATGGCCAGATTTCATCAAAATATTTCAAACAGAACAAAAGTTACATCACTTTAAGTGAGGTCACCCACCGTTTTTTGATGATTCAAAAACGCGACGCAACAAAAAGTAACAAAAAACCAATCTAATTACTCTGGCCAATATCTTGGCCAAAAGTAAGAATATCGAAATGAAACTTTACAGGCTTAAAGACAATTTATATCTGCATATGATGGCCAGATTTCATAAAAATATTTCAAACAGAACAAAAGTTATACCACTTTTATGGAGGTCACCCACCGTTTTTTGACGATTCATAAACGAAACGCAACAAAAAGTAGCAAAAACACGATGTTTTTTTCATCTCAAATAATTGGTATCAAATAGCCTTGATACTGCCAGATGATCATTATTGTTACTATTTAAAAAAGAAACAGGGCACCAGCGTAGCTGCGCGCCAGTGAGAAGTCACTTAGCAAGATGACGATCAAATTGGTAAATAAGGAATCTATCAGCTTAATCAACAGGTCCATCAAGAACTTTGCAAAGAGACTCAAAAGAAGTTTTGGCACGGGTGGTGGGCGCATTGAACACAAGTTGTGAAGCACTACCAAGGTCATTTGACAACAGTTATTTGAGATGAGACTTATAAAATCGTGTTTTTGTTACTTTTTGTTGCGTTTAATTTTTGAATCGTCCAAAAACGGTGGGTGGCCTCACTAAAAGTGCTATAACTTTTGTCTCCTTTGAAATATTTTCATGAAATCTGAACACCATGTGCCGATATGAATTGTCTACAAGCCTGTAAAATTTCCTTTCGAAATTCTTACTTTTTGCCAAGATATTGGCAAAAAACCTAATTTTTTTGCGCTTCGTTTTTGAATCGTCAAAAAACGGTGGGTGGCCTCCCTAAAAGGGGTGTAACTTTTGTTCCGTTTGAAATATTTTAATGAAATCTGGCCATAATGTGTAAATATGTCTATAAGCTTGTAAAATTTCATTTGGAAATTCTTACTTTTGGTCAAAATATTGGCAAAAAACCTAGGGGGGGTCTTTTTTTGGCGCACCCTGTATATGAGGTTGATCGTGCCAATGACCTTTTCAGAATCCTCATTTCCACATTATTTTATCTGCCTCTTCGCATCAGATCCATCTTTTGCCAAGACTTTTATTGCACGCCTGTTCAATCTCGTGCACCCAAAATGGGTGATATAGCTCATGATATTTCTGTATCTTTTTAATAGTAAAACCGCTCTTCGCCTTGCTTTTACGTCCCTGCAGATGCTGGTAACATCTCTGCATGGCCGAATATAATTTGGGGAAAAGCATTAAGTGGTACATGTGGTCCCGAGTGAAATATGACATAATCAAGATTAACCTCATTTTTCTGCTTCAAAATGGAAGGCATTGGTCAAATTGGCCCGCTTCCATTTCAGACTCATTTCTGTAGATTCGTTAAAGCATATACATGTAGGCTTCTATACGACCGTCAAAACAGTTCCCTTCCCAAGCCATATGTTGTATCGCTGCAACATTTTATCTTCATTTTATTTATTGGGGTCTACTGCATAAGGCAGAAAATCAAAAGGCAGAAAATCAAAAGGCAGAAAATCAAAAGGCAGAAAATCAAAAGGCAGAAAAATCAAAAGGCAGAAAAATCAAAAGGCAGAAAAATCAAAAGGCAGAAAATCAAAAGGCAGAAAAATGTATGTAAGCTCCACTTTGCCGCCTACATATAAATGCACAATTACTTTAAACCCGCTGAAACTGATTAATCGGTTTACCATCGAACATTACAGAGCGAATTCACTACAAAGTTCTCTCCTTAACATACAACTCCTGAGTCCTTGCAATGCTCCCAGCCCAGATATCTTCGCGAACTGTTCACCATCCAGCCTACCCGTTCTACCCGTTCATCCGCCTGCCTTACACTCTCTCGACCGCCGGTCACAAGTCATCTCAAGTTCTCCAACCGAGCCATATCCAACTCAGCACCACGCGTTTGGAATGATCTGCCTGCTGAATTCCGATCCTTTTCAGTTCCTCCTCCATCATTACTAGTCACACACCATCACCTTCCTCAGGCTCCTCTATCCATCACACCTCGGGCCTTTCACTCGAAACTAAAGACACTCCTGTTCAAGAACTCTTATCCTGTTTCATCTGATCCCCACCCTCCAATTCCCGGCTCAAACGACACCCCCCTTAGTAGCTGTTCCACACCTCTAATTATACGGTACCTCGACCCGGACCACCATGGACTACTCTTACGGACAACCCTTTTGACTCAAAGCATTTGATCCTGATCCTATGGTAACTCGACCAGGACCACCACGGACTACTCTCACGGACAACCCTCCTAACTCAACGCAGCGCTCGTGAATAAACCGGTGCCCCGCGCTTGGCTTTCCAGTGGCGCTTTAGAAATTACGAGATTACGATTATAATATTACAGTCCGATTTTTGTATGTTTTGAAATAGTAGGTGAATGAGGACATTTATAACGCTAATGGCGCTTTATATTTTTTGTGTTATAACACTACGGAATAAATATTGAGTTGGTTATGAGTTTCTGCCTTTTGATTTTTCTGCCTTTTGATTTTCTGCCTTTTGATTCTTCTGCCTTTTGACTTTTCGGCCTTATTGTTTTTCTGCCTTTTGATTTTCTGCCTCTTGATTTTCTGCCTTTTGATTTTCTGCCTTTTGATTTTCTGCCTTATGCAGTGCTCCCATTTATTGCACCCGGACCAACCAGCACAAGATGAAATAATGAACCGAAATGGATGAAATCAATCAACAATGTCACATAATTTAATTTTCGAACTGGCTTTAGCAGGAAGACAATGGGCAAAAAAGGGGGATATTCCGCTGAGAGGGAGGGACCCCGAGAAGTTATTTTAAGTTAGCAGATGACGGAAGGTTGAAGATGTAGTGAAAGTCCAGCAGAGATGGAGGAAACACGTCGAGTATAGGCCCTATAGACAATTGTAGTTTTTAGTACAATAGATAAATGCATTATCAGTCTTTTGCGCCTAAAAAAATGGTGTGCTAAATTTTACCGATATAGAAGAACATGTGCGTACCGTAAGTTTGATTATGCATAATTATTATATCAAACCGGTTTCAGAAGTCCAGTTCAGAAACCGGTTTCAGTGTCTCGATAGCGGTCCTGCGCGCGCGCGTGCATGCACGGTATACATAGTCAATTAACAATATTAAGAAGACTCTATTTTAGGCTTTGCATAAACAATCGGCAACTGACCGACTTGCCGATTGCTGAGCAACTAAGTGAGTGAATAAATTTCCGATTGCGAGTTTGGACTGCTGACTGTTTCACCTACTGCCTGCCTGACTGACTGACTGACTGACTGGCTGACTGACTGGCGGATTGACTGACGCACTTACTTACTCACTTACTCACTCACTGATTGACTGATTGATTGACTGACTGACTGACTCACTTACTCACTGACTGACTGACTGATTGAATGACTGACTGACTGACTGATTGATTGACTGACTGATGACTGACTCACTTACTCACTTACTCATTCACTGGCTGACTGACTGAATGACTGACTGATTGACTGACTGACTGACTGATCGATTGACTGACTGATTCACTGACCGACTGACTCACTCACTCACTCACTTACTCACTGACTGATTGACTGATTGATTGACTGGCTGACTGACTCACCCACTCACTCACTAATTTGCTGATTGACTGATTGACCCACTGACTCATTGACGACCTGAGTGAGTGATTGACATATAGGCAACTGACTGTTTTATGGACTGGCTGGCTATTTGTCTGATTGACTGATCCATCTCAAAATAGCCAATTGATATGATTTTACATCATCATGATTGACAGCCAACAGGACCATGATTGTATGCACGTGGAAAGGTTTCATTACTGCGAAAGAAATATTTTTGTTTATCGTGACGATTCGTGAGATTTCGAGACATTTGTTATGTTTATCAATGGGACAACCTACGTGCTACAAACAGCCAATTACATTACTTCATGAAACAGCTATCCATGTCTTCGTTCAGCCACGAGGTGCATACAGCCAATTACCGTAGGCTATATCTCATTATGTAACATACCGCCCACTTGCTATTTCCAGCCATTTACAGTTCTTCTCTTTATGTATCGGACCGCCTACTTATGCTTGCTGCCAATTACAATGCCTCAGTCCATGTTTTTTACCGCCCACTTGCTACGTCCAGCCAATCTCGTCGTCGTCCTCATGCATATCATCATCATAATCATCATCATCATCATCATCATCATCATCATCATCATCATCATCATCATCATCGTCGTCGTCGTCGTCGTCGTCATCATCATCATCAGCGCTTGTCGCTAGCTATTTTGATGGGTATACGAACAAAATGCAACCACGGTTCATGACCTCGGTATCCAACTTGACCAAGAACTCACTTTTGCTCCTCAACTTCACCGTCTTGCTCGAGACTGCTATTATCAGCTGCGCCAGCTTCGCACTGTCATCCGTTCTCTTACGTCTGCTGCTACTCTTACTTTAGTGCATTCTTTCGTTACATCTCGCATCGACTATTGCTCTTCACTCTACATTGGCCTCCCATCCAGCAGCTTGACTTGTCTTGACCGGGTCTTGCGCTCTGCTGCACGCCTAATTGGGCAAATCCCTAAATATGATCATGTCTCAAACTACATGCTTGAGGTACTTCACTGGCTCCCTATTCGCCAGCGTATCGAGTTCAGGGTAGCTGCATTGGTATGGCGATGTTGTCAGGGCCTTGCCCCAACTTACCTCCGTGAGCTATGCAGCTTTACATTGGGTATCCAAGGACGTCGTCAACTACGCTCTGCTGATAGGGGAGTCCTCTTAGTTCCTTTTGCTCGTACTACTACCATGAAGAATCGAGCCTTTTCTGTGGTTGGACCAGTGGTCTGGAATGGCCTTCCTTTTGAGCTACGCCTACACCCTGGGACTCTACCAGGATCCTTCCTTACTAAACTTAAAACTGTTCTTTTTGTGCGCGCTGGAGTCGGGAGCGCCTCTGAGTAGTTTTTTCTTGAAGGAGCGCTATATAAATGTTCGAATGAATGAATGAAAATAATGATATTCATTGTCTTTGACTTAATCAGCTCCATGTAAGTGAAGTTATGATTCGCACTGCACTGCAGATGGTGCCATCCGATGCTTAGAATACTGAAATACGGGCATTGGTATATATGAGTTCTTAGCGACTATATTTTTCTATAGTCTTGCCACAGTATAAGAAAATTCCAAATAACCAGCAGAGGGTATTTGCATGTAAGAGGTGCTAGCGACTTCTTTTTCTTCTTTTCGGCATATATGAGCGAGTGCAGATGACCATTGACCAGTCCGCTTCCTCTAATTGAACATTTAGGTCAGTTCCTTAAGCTGCCCTCAGCATATTATAGTGATACAAAGCAAATCGTTTCACTCGCCGTCATATATCTTCCCGGCGACAGTGTAAATTTAAATGCCAATAATGTGTGGGGCGTGTTGGTGTAGTGGGTGCACGGTTCGGTGCCTATAGGAGCCGGAATGTTGCGGGTTCGAATCCAGTGCACATCAAGCCGCAGAGCAAGTCCTTGGCTCGCAATTGCTCAAGCGCTTCGTCGTGAGACTCCGTTTCAGTGTCCGCGCTGTAATAGTCGCAAGCATGCAAGTGCCTCTGAGTCGAAATCTTGCTGCATGAAGTGATATAAATCTTGAAGAGGCGCTATTTAAATGGTTGAAATGAAATGAATGATTGAAATGAATTCATAGACATGTCGTGTATACATTATCAAGGCCGTCGTAACCAGGATTTTATTTCGGGAGGTGCTTCTTCAGTTTCCCATCCCAAAAACTGTTGACCTTTTTTCAGGAAATGTCACCAATTCATTAATTTTAGTACATTTTTCATTTCGAGGGGATGCTTTCGTGGTTTTATTTCATGGTTTTTACAACATGTGCTAGTAAATGCATTCTTTTATTTTTAACATTTTCCATTTCACGGGGGGTGTTCAAACAGCCAAAACACCCCCCCTAGCTACGGTCTTGTACATTGTATGCATGCCTAGCAGCTGAATCAGTACTAGTAATTATAGATTATTTTGCAATATCCGGTGCAGGTGATTAAAAAATCTCAAACCTGTAACTGTTTGCCCTGCAGGCTTAGATTTGAACCAACGACTTTTCGATAGACAGGCATCGAACAGCGCTATAACCACATGATACACTACCGAGAACCTCCTCCACCCGACCCCACCCGCCCCACTGAACATTGAACTCAGGCCAAGCACCAAACCAAAACTGGGTCTCACGATATGTGTCTTTAAGTACTCCCATACAGACATGCACGATGCCATAAAATTATAAAGGCTATAGTATACCCAGAAGACAAATCGGTTTTTTTCAATTGAAGGGCTTGGAGCAATAACAAGGTATGTCGACATACCTATGTCTTGCGAAACAGTATGCCACCGTGAGCGGAAGATGGTAATCTATCAACTCTGTAAATTTGGTACAGATCTGAATAGTTTTGAACGCTGTTTTTCAAAAAACGTTATGTCAACATAACATGTTATTGCGCACTCATCAGAGTTCGACCATAACTCTAATGCAATATCCCGGTATGACGACATACATTGCCGTGTTTTCTTACAAACTTTGTATTGAAGCCGGTGCAACAATGAAGTTATTTGACATAATCTGTTATTGCTCCCACTTTCGCTTGAATTGGATGCAATTTCTACAGTTATGTCATTAAAACTTCTTATTGCACTGTTTTTACATATCAAATATATCGACAGTACTATACAGTTATGATGACTTACCATGTTATTGCACGATTCTCGAACTGTGTAATAGAGACAGTTCAGTGCAATAATAAGGTATGTTCACTTATTCCAGATGACATGTATGGTATTGCAGCTGCTAAAAACCGCTTTGTCGACATAACCTGTTATTGCACCAGAAATGATACTGATGGCTGAGTGTTCGTGTTGCAATAACCCGATATGATGCAAAATGTATAAAAAATAATAATAATTTCATCTTTCGCATTGAAACATTTACAAATTTCGTTAAAGACAATTTTAAGGTACATATTGCTTAAAACAGTTTGTCGATATGTGATCAAATTGCTTAGATACGGCTGTTTGAAGTGGTAAATCTTTGAAGTCGATTTCCCAACATTCATGATTTTCGACATACCTTGTTATTGCTCCAAGCCCTTCAATTACCCTTTGGCAAGCAGCCACATGCATGATATCCACGGCTTCTGTGTTAACTTCATTCAACATTGATTTGAAAGGCAAGGTTGCGGTGATTCACAGATAAGAACTGTTTATATATTATTATATGACTCATTCATGGAGGGGAGATTTACGCGATTTGCTTATGGGTGTCTATAGTACTGTAAGGCGGGGAATGGTCTCGATAAAATGAGCATTTACTAAATAAATTTCTATTAATTCATGACATCCACGTTATAGTCTATTATTACTCTGTATAGATCTATAGCCTATATACAGGGTGGGCCAGCATAAATGTCCCGACTTTGCACGCGTATAACTTCGCCAATTTTTAACATTTATTTATACTTAATGCATCAAATTAAAGGTATTTCACTCTAGTATTATCTCTAAAAAGGTCGAACTGATACTAGTCTCGGTTTTAATTATATGCCCGGAACAGCGCTAGCTACCATATTTTGCTGTCATTTGTGACGCAACCTGGCGCCGTTGACAGACGATGATCGCGTTTCGATCTTAATTTTACGAACTGATAAGGGATTTAATTCGTTTGAAATGATTAACGAATATTCTAACAGAGGATGGAATAAAAAATACCTTGTATTATCTGCTACGGAAAATTGATAAAACAGAACTTTCTAGTATACTCGCAAACCATGGGAATCGGAGCGCACGGCGCTCAAATCCGCTAACATTGCTCGTGTGTCCGCGTACATTTGCAGTCAAGACAATGACCAGGGCAGGCCCTGCATGCAAATTTCAGCGCAGAACAGGCAGTCTTAGAAGCACTGAATAGTGTATTGGAAAAGATAATAGACCTAACGTTAAAGTAATTTGTCGACGAGAAGTCCCGCGAACTCTCCAGCTCTTACGCAAAGAAACGGCTGGCAGCGTGCATGCGTCTGAAGCAGCGCATGGCAGTGCACGGCTGTTGGCAAAATTGAAAGGACGTGGTTTTGCGATTAGAAGATATTCATGGTAGGTACTCTACAAACACCCAAAATGATCGTGTCTACGCGCGTTTTAGCAAAAAACGATAGAATTTCCCGAGGAAACGGCGTCATAATGCGTCAGTAATGACAAAAAATGGTAGCTAGGGCTGTTCCAAGTATATAATTAAAACCTAAACTAGCATGAGTTCGACCTTTTTAGAGCTAATACTAACGTGAAATACCTTTAATTTGATGCATTAAGTATAAATAAATGTTAAAAATTGGCGAAGTTATACGCGTGTAAAGTCGGGACATTTATGCTGGCCCACCCTGTATATATATATATATATATATATATATATATATATATATATATATATATATATATATATATATATATATATAGGTCTATTCGTCCGATTTTCATTTGATCATATTGTAATTAAATACAAGGGAATTAAATACAAGGTTGCGACGGGTTTTAATACTAAAATTATTATTTTTATTTTTATAATCCTCATTATCATTATCATAATCAATATCGTCATCACGTACCTTTTGAGAATCATCGTCTATTCAATCGTTAACGACAGAGGGCTTTTTAAAGGAATTTTTAGAACTGCACAACCCCATCTTTCCTTTCCCATCCTCCATGGTAAATTACTTCCAATCGCAATGACAATATGAAATTTTTTGTCAGTTTTAACTGTACAGAAGTGCTTCTACAATTGCACATTTTGTGCACAACTGCACGTTAAAAAAATCCTGTAACGACTCTTCCAAAATCTTCATCTAACAACTGCAGTTATAATATATATGTTGAGGAATGAGAACCATGTCTTCGTATAATTCAAATTGTCTTAGAACTAATATTATTGTAGAATGCATTGTAAATTATATTATTTACTACATTTCCTGTGCAGAAAAAATCATCAGTTTCTGCGTGTGCAACATCATTCACAACATTGCATTTCACGTGCATTCGAGCATACTGTGCATGTGGTATATAAATGTATATATATCTATATATAGATGTATATATATATATACCGTGATTCAAAAAAAGTAAGCCAAATTGTTTTTCATATATCTCTAATGCCTGATGATAACATATCACGCTAAATTTTTTAATATTTAGAGAATTGGACCAAGAATATGATTCCACAAGTTCATGAGATAAAGTTGAAAGGGAAAAAAGGTATGAATATTTCAACTTCATATGACGAAATTTCAGTTTACAAGCAATTTTCTGTTAGCTTCAACAAAATGTCAGTCAAACTGTTTTTCGTTATCTTTACGATCTTATAATTAATCATAGTAAATTTTCCATATATGTAGAGAATTGAACTAACAAACTGATATAGCGGTATATGAGCGTTATAGGTCTACATATATATATAGTTATTTATGAACACATATAATTTACATCGACCTATATAGCCTATTGTATGCTGGCTGTGGGTTATGAGAAATTAGGTCTCAATTCTCACAAATTTTTATTCGATTATTTTCCCAGATCTCTACGCATTGCAAAAATCTACAAAATTAAACAAAATTTATATATCAATTTTGTGGGATAAATTGAGAGATAGTTTGAATCAGTCCAACCTTAAAATATATCAAAAATTTATGTAGATGCAGTACGACGTGCATGATTAAGATGATATGATGCATATTATAAATATATATGCATAGGGGTATATATTATAAATATATATGCATAGGGGTATACACACTGTGTCCCAATAAATCGGGCACCCTTTTTTATAATGTGAATAAAATTGGTAAATATTCATCGATTGCCAAAAGTTCAAAACAGGCTTGATCCTGAGATAATTATCTACAGATTCGTAATTTATGAATGGCCCTCACTAAAAAATTACGTCATAATGACGTCGTTAATTTACATATTGAAACCAAATGTCAACAATAAATCGTTAGAGAATGGCGTTCAGCCAAGAATTCTCTGATGCAAATGACGTAATTGTGACGTCAATATTCATTCCAGAAATTTCATATTTGAATCAGTGTAAGATAATTATCTCAGGGTAAAAACACTTTTGAAATTTTGAAAATCGATTAAGATTTGCCTCTTTTATTCACATTATAAAAAGGGTGCCCGATTTATTGGGACACAGTGTATATATATGCACACGTTTATATTATAACTAGCTGAATAACCCGGCGTTGCCCGGGAAATATAAGTTTTTGTCCCCAGCCACGCCTGACCCCGTTCGACTTCACCATTCTGACCCCGCCTTCCATCGACCCCCGCGTTAAGGAGAAGTAACGAACCTCTCCGCTAGGTGTACAGGTCTGGTCGATAATCGAAGAGCAAAACCCGTTAAGTCCATTCGACACGTAACTGAGAAAAACGACTTTTTCTGAAAAGATACTACCATTCAGCGCAACGTGCTTTTTTCATAAATTGTTCTTTGCCACTTAGATAAAGGAAGTTTTTTAAATCTACGCTTTTTTATTCTGATTATTTGCAGTTATATTCGCATTATTTACGTCCACAACATTTTTGCTACGCGGTTTGGCGAGATGTGACGTTAAGATTTGAGCTCAAAATAATGACGTCATGAGTTTAGTGAACATAATTATGCCGTGTCTTATATATCGTTTTTATAACAGCGAAATTTAAAATATGGAAAGATTTTTGGATGGCGATCTTTATGATTTTCTCGTGTGGATCAGAAGAAAAAAGCCGAGAATAATCCTCGCAAATATTGTCGATAGAAGTAAATATCACGTGACCTCAAACCGTCATGCCATTGGCTGTAGTTCTCTGGTAGTCAATGGAGGCCTTGTGGAGGCGATCAACGTGAATGGATTTTGAATCGCTTATCGCGTGCAAGTTTAAATGTTGACATCTCGGGACTTATAAAGTGAATTGGCAGCCGAAAATAGTGGCGTTTAACTCCAAATGTGGGTAAGAATCGATTGCAAAATTTTTTTTAAACGAATCGCTGTAATTTCCGAGTAGGCCTCCGGGCAAAATTGGTGCATCCCACACACAGAAGGACAAACTTTGAGTTTTATACTTAATTAAAGATGTATAATAATATATGAACGTATGTGCACTTGTTACAGCGCCCCTTCGTTAGCTATCAAGCTATCTTCTCAGAGGCGCTCCAGACTGCGGCGCGGACACTGCATCGAAGTTTCACGCCGAAGCGATGGGCAATTGCGAGTGAAGGACTTGTCCAAGGGATATACGCGGCGACTTGAGGTGGATTCGAACCTGAAGCCCTCCGATTGCAAGGCAGCGAACATATCCACTACACCACCGCACCCCGCAATATATTATAATAATTATATAAAGACACACAATAGGCCTAATGTGCTGCGTGTGCCTTGGTGCCATGGCGTAAGGAGGTTGTCATTGTGTGTAGGTGTGATTGCTCCTGTTTGTATACGAGTGTGTGTATATCTTAGATGAGCACGTAAAAGGTTAGAAGCCATGGCATGGAGCATGGCCATCAATAGCAGTCTATATAGCGTATATATACATTCGTCTGTTTACCCTGGATGGATGCCAAGATTCCTTCGACCTTCAACTCTATTAGTGATGCTGCTGCTGCTGGTCCTGCTGCTGCGTAAAGCAATAATTCATGAAGCTTATTCGGTGATGTTCACTGTTTTGGTTTCGTTTGATTAATTAATTTCTGTTGAACTGCGACATTCAGATAACCCTCTGGCTACCACGGGGGGAGTGGTTGCCACCCCCTAGAATTTTTCCAAATCAAACGTGTTCCGTTTGGAATAAAATTTTGACGTTTTAGGTAGCTGTAGAGGGTTCATTGGCACACATTTTGAGCCAATTTTTTTTATGATATACCATACCATTCAAACGTTATACCCGATACACAAGATACCAGAGAGGGGTGGATACCACCCCCTTAGATTATTAAACTATAACTTTTGCGCCCTTTAATATGAAGAGACACAAATTATACCATTCCATAGAGGGAATGTGGGGCTACATTTCCATACTCATTGAATTGTCTTTTGACAACCGGAAGTGCTCAAAATAAATTAAAATGTATATAAAGGTGTTTTATTTTCATAACATTTTCATGTTTGTCTATTATAACTTATCCATAAATTATTTTTGATAGAAATAAATTATGCCATTCTGTAGGGAGCATTTAGGGCTATTTTCTAATACTAGATAATTTGTCTTTTGATGACCGGAAGTGCTCAAAATAAATTAAAATGTGTGAAAATGTTGGGTTTTTTTACAACGCAAGTCTGTGTAAACGTTTTTCAGCGGCTGCAACATGTTTTGTTTTGTTTTGATTGAACATAAAACAGATTTATTACTAGTTTTTGTAATTGAACAATGGACTTTATTATATGTAAACTATTTTTTATATATAAATCATGTTTAAAACACACAGAATCTAATATTTTGCTTATGCGTAACTATACGTTTTGTGGAATCGACGGGTACCCATGGTAAAAAATTCATAATTTCGAGGGGCATTCATATTTTCTAAACCTAAATATACCATTTTGTGCAGACATGAATGCTGAATCCATTGGTATATTACAAGTTATGATATCTCAAACCAAACCCAAAATTCAGGGGTGGTAACCATCCCCCCCCGTGGTAGTCCGTGTTACAAAAAACTTGGTAGCCTGAGAGTTAAAGCCGCATTTATAAGCTATTACAGACCACATCTAACATTGTTTGTATATATATATACATGTATATATATAATCATAAATATACATATATATAATTTTCAAATTACATTCAGTGGCGGCGCCAGGATTTCAGTTTTACGGGGGTGAATTTGCGGAGAAAATTTTCCGTTTTCGATCGCCAAAATTTCTGACGACCATTTTAGTCATTTGGCCGAGATCTTGGGAAGCGGTCCTTTTTCATCCGCCAAACTGTCTGGCAAACCTCGTGCGTACCTTAATTTTTTGAGGGGCCAAAGGGGCTAATCGTGCAAATATCTCATTTTTACAAGGGGAAAAATTGATGGCCTGTTTTTAGGGGGGAGGGGGGCTTAGCCCCCTAGTCCCCCTAGCGCCGCTATTGATTGTATGTTACAGTACGTATATATATACACTTGTGAGTGTGTCGTGTGTGCCCGCGTGTGGGTGGGCTTACATATGTATATATATATACATGCTATATAAGCACATGTATAATTTATGTTCACGTACATCGTCCATATGCATAATTTATGTATATGTATATGTAGGCCTATATGTATATGTACATGTATAAGTATAATTACGCATAATTGCATATCATTATATGCTTATGTATATGTAATGTGTCAATAGACAAATGTATAGGCATATGTATATCGATTAGGCATGTTGTAATTGCTTTTGACTCCAACTAAAAATTAGTGACACACTTTTTTACAACTAAAAGGCTTCTCTCATGTAATGTCTCTCAAATCTCACATTTAAGCAGTTTTGTTCCTTTAGCACCTAGCATGGTGTAAGAAGGGATGGTGTGCGCACTTCTTATACTGGCCATACATTGTTTTTGGCATTTCAGCAGGTGGCGCTGCTGTCCCCAGTTGATGGTTGGCAGCATATACAATATAGAGCAAGAAGTATAAGAAACGTTCGAAACATGGAACATATGGACAAGGAGAGGTCAGGAACATAGCAGGGAGTATCACTTGGAACATAGAAGGGGCGATGAAGATCAGGTAACATTGCAGGAAACATGGAACGTCATACGGAACACCAGGGAACATAGGCCTAAGCGAATATACAACAAAGAGCGTGGAACGTAAAGAACATGAAGCATCACAGAGAACATTGTTCAGAAAATATATTGGACGAGGAAGACGGAACATGCATGCCTTACGGAACATGCCACATGATCCATTATGTGCCATGAGGACTGCAGAACGTAAGGAACATGGAACATCAGGGGAAACATCGGAAACATTAAGGAACATGGAATATGGAAAGTGCAACAAGGAATTGGAACACAAGGAACATGGACCATCAGGTGACATAAGGAACATGGAACTTCAGGGAAAATCAGAATCAGTGAAGAACAAGGAATGCGGAACACAAAGAACAGGGAACATCACGGAACATAAGGAACATGAAACATCACATGGAACACCAGAGACATCAGAAAACAAAAGACGCGGGACAAACAACAAGGGCCGTGGAACATAAGCAATATACAACAAGGACCATGGAACACAAGGAACCTGGAACATCACGGGAAAATGAGAAACATATAAGAACACGGAATGTGGAACATGCAACAGGGTCTGTGGAACGTAAGGAATATGGAACATAAGAGGGAATATCAGAACCATTAAGATACATGGAACACGGAATGTGGAACAAGGATTGTGGAACACAAGGAACGTGGAACATCAGGGAACGTAAGGAACATGGATCATCACTGGGAAACAGAACACGGAAAGTGGAGCACGCAACAAGGTCCGTGGAACGCAGGGAACAAGGAACATAGGAGAGAACACAAGAAACATTAAGGAACAAGGAACCCGGAATGTTCAACAAGGAATGAGGAACACAAGGAACATCAGGGAACATAAGAAGCAAGGAACATCGCGGGAGCTTCAGAGGCATTAAAAATACGAAACGCGGAACACGCAACAAAGACCGTTGAGCACAAGAAACATGGAACACCTGAGGGAACATCAGAAACATTAAGGAACAAGGAACGCGAAACATAATTAAGGAACATGAATCATCAGGATAAACATCAGAAATATTAAGGAACATATGGAACGCGGAATATGTAGCAAGGGCTGTGGGACATAAGAAACAGGGAACACCAGGGAACATGGAACTTCACATTGAACGCCTGCGACATTAGAAAACAAAGGGCGCGAAATAACAACAAGGTCCGTGGAACATAAGGGATATAAATAATTAAGGCCCATGGAACATAAGGAACCTGGTATATCACAGGGAACATCAGGGAACAAGGAACACAGGGAACACGGAACATCAATTAACAGGGAACAGAAGGCGCATCACATAGAACAAGAGAACACGGAACATCGATAGGAACATCAGGGTCAGAGGACATGGAGAACATTGGAACACAGGGAACACATGGCATCACATGGAACAGAGAACACGGAACACAGGAGAAAAGGAAACAAAGAGCAAATGAAACAGAACATAGCAAAGATAATTTGTGTCGCCCTCCTCCTTCGCCCAGACATGAGACTGGCATTAGGGAACGGACGTGCAGTGAAGGAGTATAAGTAGCCTATGTATGCCATACAATATCATGAAATTCCATTAGGTTTATGGGCGAAGTCCGTCAACTACGAACGCCATCGCCATCTAGCGACTTTTGCCACAAATTTCAGCCAAGTGCGCACACCATCCCTTCTTACACCATGGCACCTAGTAAAACAATATAATTATAAACTTGGCTTCACAATTTTGATAGTCTGGTAGTTTATGCTTGGGTTGTGTACTATTTGCAACAATTTTTTGCTAATTGTGACTATAGGTCAGCCATTCAGGACCTCATGCATGGGCAACAGGGATAAGCTGATTCCATAAAGTCAGCAAATATCTATATAAATAAAAATGTAAAACGTTAGCGTGCGTAATAAAAAAGCTCGGAAAGTTCTTGACTGATTGTTTTGAAAATTTTCGCAAAATGTTCCATTCGAACACGAGCGGGTTTATATAATACCTTTTGTATAATGCATTTTGGGAAAAAGCGCAATCTATACGACAAAAAAACCCCAACTATGCGATCGATTAGAGCGATTTCGATTTCAATTTTCACCCGACGTTGCTTTCGAATGCGGGGTATTTTTATAGCGCATATACACGCGTGCTTTTATAGCTCATTTTCCACTTTCTACAAAATCAAGGATCTCGGAAACTTCTTCATCTATTGCTTTCAAATTTTCACACAACAATACAAGCGGGTTTGCAGACGCTTTTTTGGGGAAAGCGCTAAATTCGGCAAATTTCCCACAACTTTCCATTCGAACCCAGCGATTTCGATTTCAATTTTCACATAAGGTTGCATTCGAATGCGCGCTTGTTTTTATAGCGTATCGAATACGCGCGTTTTTATAGCGCATCTATCGGTTTGTACAAAGTCAAGAATCTCGGGAGAGAATGAGGGGAGAGATGGTGTGGGATGGAGGGATTGAGGGAGGGAGGGAGAATAGAAGTAGGGAGGGAGAGAGGCAGGGGAAGGGAGGTAGAGGGAATGGAGGTAGAGAGGGAGAGAGGCAGGGGAAGGGAGGTCGAAGGTAGAGAAGGAGGGGAAGGTGGGAAGGAAGGGAGGGTAGGGAGGTAGAGGGATGGGAGGGAGGGAATGGAGGTAGGGAGGGAGAGATGGAGGCAGGAAAAGGGAGTTAGAGAGGGGAGGGGAGGAGGAGGAAGAGAGGGAGGGAGGGTAGAGAGGGTGGGAGGGGAAGGTAGGTAGGGAGGGAGGGTGGAGGATCTTTTCAGCCACAGCAACGCGTGGCCGGGTACAGCTAGTATATTTATATACTCATGTCCTCAGTTATCTATATCTATAAGAAGGGATGTGGCTATGTATGTTTGTATGTATATTTGTCCAGAATGCACGCTCACAGTTTTTGAACTTTTCACTCCAAACCTTCACTAATGTGTAGGTCTCGGCACAAGACGCAAAGGCGATGGGTTGGCGATTCTCTACCACCATGGGTAGGCCAGGGTGGGGGAGCAAAACCCCAAATTTAACAAAAAACAGCAATTGGTTTGAATTTTTTTCCTAGATAGAGGTCCATCAGAACCCCCGGATCAGTGGTTGGCAAATCTCTACCACCAGGGTGGGCCAGGTTGCGGGGGGTCAAAAACACTGATTTTCGCTATAAATTTTCATTCGCTTGCCACGTATAAAAGCAGTAATTTTAACCGTTTTAAAGGTGTCTAAGGTGTGGTGGAGGTGGAAAGGTGGGATGGGGATGAGGGGTGGAAGTGGGATGGCGTGGGAGGGTCGAGAGGTGGGGTTGGGGGTGGGGTGGGAGGTTGGGTGGGGGTGGAGTGGGGTTGGGTGGAGGGGCGTTGGTAGGGTGGAGGGGGATGGAGTGGGAGGTGGGGGTGGGGTGGGGTGGAGTGGGGGTGGTGGGGATGGAGGGGTTGGGGGTGAATGGGGTGGGATGGGGTGGAAATTTTCTTCAAACCCAAATTTCTCCGGTGGCGTACTGGTAGAGGTCGGAGTGTGGTGGTGTGTTGTGTGGTGGGGTTGTGGCCGGAGCGGATCGAATCCTAAATTTCCCGGGTAACGCCGGGTTCCCCAGCTAGTTCTTCATAATAGTGCAGTATATATATATATATGTATATATATATATATATATATATACTATATACATATATATATATAGCAGCGGAATTGAGTTGATGAATTTGATACATGCATACATACATAAATACATGCATGCATATTACATACATAAATACATAAATGCATGCATACATGCATTTATATATATATATTTTATATGTATACCTACATACATGCATATATACATACATACAATACATACATACATAAAAATACATAAATGCATAAATACATACATATTACCCACAAACATATATACACATGCACAAACATAAATACAAACATGATGTGTCTATCTATGAATGTATATAAATATATATATATATACATGTATGCATGCATGTATACATGTATGGACGCATCCTTCCAGGCATCTATCGATCCATCCATCCCACCATACCTCCTTCCCTTCCGTCCGTCCGTCCGTCCCTTCCTCCCTCCTCTCCCTCCCTCCCTCCCTGCGTCCCTCCCTGCGTCCCTCCCTCCCTCCGTCCGTGCCACCCTCCCTCACCCCACCCTCCCTCCTATCTTCCTCACTACCTCCCTACTTCCCTAACCATCCATCCCTCCTACGGTCCTACTCCTCTCCTCTTTCTCACACACTCTGCGTCTTACCATCCCTCCTTTTCTCTCCATCCATCCATCCACGCATCCATCCACTCTTCCATCTATCCATCCATCCATCCATTCATTCATCCATCCATCTATCTACGCATCCATCTATCCATCCATCTACGCATCCATCCATCCATCCATCCATCCATCTACGCATCCATCCACTCTTCCATCTATCCATCCATTCATCCACCCATCCATCCACGCATCCATCCACTCTTCCATCTATCCATCCATCCATCCATCCATCCATCCATCTACGCATCCATCCATCCATCCATCCATCTACGCATCCATCCATCCACCCTATGCACCCATCCATCCATTATTCTATCCATCCATCCATCCATGCATTCGTGCATTGATGCATCCAAGCATCCTCCCATATATCCATCCATCCATCCATCCATCCATCCATCCATTCATCCATCCATCCATCCATCCATGCATTCGTGCATTGATGCATCCAAGCATCCTCCCATATATCCATCCATCCATCCATCCATCCATCTACGCATCCATCCATCCACCCTATGCACCCATCCATCCATTATTCTATCCATCCATCCATCCATGCATTCGTGCATTGATGCATCCAAGCATCCTCCCATATATTCATCCATCCATCCATCCATCCATCCATCCATCCATCCATCCATCCATCCATCCATCCATGCATTCGTACATAGATGCATCCTGGCATCCTTCCATATATTCATCCATTCATCCATCCATGGATCTGTCCATCTATTGATCTATCCATTCGTCCATTGATTTATCCATTGATTCATCCATCCATCCTTTCAGCCATCCATACATCCATGCATCTATCCATACGTCCGTCTGCGTACCCATCTATCCGTACATCCATCCGTGCATCCATTGATTCATCCGTCCATCCATCCCTCCATCCATACTCTCTCCATTCTTCCATCCAACCATACATCCATCCATCCATCCATCCATCCATCCATCCATCCATCCATGCATTCATCCATTCGTGCATAGATGCATCCAAGCATCCTTCCATCTATTCAATTATTCATCCATCCATCCATCATCCATCCATCCATCCAACCATCCATCCATCCGTCCACCCACCCATCTATCCATTGATGTATCCTTCCGTCTATTCGATCTTCCAGCCATCTTATATTTCCCTCCAACTCTCTCTGTCTTTCTCCTTGTGCCTCTGTTTCTTTGTCTCACTGTCTCTCTGTCTTTCTATCTCCCTCTCTGTGCCCACTTGATGCTGCTCTTCACTTGTCAATTTTGTACAACCCTTCCGACTTGACGGGGCGCTAGTGATTTTTATAAAAAGATATGGCACAAACTATTTCAGTGCAACGTAGCGCAACGTAACACAGCGTGACATAACAAGGCGTGACATGACATAGCAAAAAATAACATCAAGTGGATCACAAGCTGACATGACACGCATAAATTTACAGGACACGAAACGTCACGACAACAATGCATTACATGACATAAATCACACGATTTGGAACAGCAGTGCAGGACGTCACATGACAGCGTCACATGAGGAAACATGACATGATAATATTATAGCCTACGGCATAAGAACACTGAATATGGCATCCTGCTTAGAACTTATAACATAATTATAGTCTATAAAGCGCGCAGGTCAACAACCTGGTTCAGCATTGCTCTTTTTTATTATAATGAATTTATCTTCATAAAGCTTCATTTCATCACTTCTTCATTTCTTCGTTTCTCCATTCCATCATTTCCTATTTCTTCATGTCGTTATTTCGTTGTTTCGTGCATATTCTCATTTCTTCATTTAATTTATTCTTCATTTCTTATTTCTTTGTTTATTTCATTCACCCTCTTTTCAGTTCTTCTGTATTCATCATTTTATTTTATCTCTTCATAATTTGCCTCAGTTCCTCTTTATTCTGTTTCTTTTCTTCCTTATTTTCTCATGTCTTTATTGCCACATTCTGCACTTTCTCATGTTTTATCTGCATCATTTCTTCATATCCTCCGTTTATCATTTTATAGTTTCATCATTGCCTCTTCATTTCCTCATTCTTTACTCCTTCATTTTTTTCCTTTCTTCATTTCTTCTTTTTTCATATTCTTTTCTCTCTCATTTTCTCATTCCATTCTAATTTCTCCGTTTTGCTATCCTCCTTTCTTCGTTTCTTCTTTTCTTCTTTTCTTAATTTCCAGACTTCCTCGGTTTTTCATTCTTCATCTCCACATTATTCTACTTTTCGTTTTTTCATTGATTTATTTCTTTGTTTTCTCATTTCTTCATTTCTTAAATTTTGTCATTTTCTTGTCCTTGTTCTTTTCCATCTTCATTTTCTCATTTTCATTTCTGGCTTTCTTCTTTCCTTCGCTTCATTATTTTTTTATTTTTCAAAGTTTTCCATGTTCCTATTTTTCATTTAATCGCTTCGTCATTTCGTTTTCTTCTTCTGTCCATTCTTTATTCAATTAATTATTCTTCATTTGACTATTTCCAGCTTTCTTCGTGTTCTTATTTCTGCACTGTCTAATTTTTCATTAAAAAATGTCATCATTTTCTCATTTCTTCGTTTCTCCATTTCCTATTTTCTTCATTTTTTCAGTTTTTTCTCATTTCTTCTTTCACCATTCCTTAATTCTTCACTATTAGATTTCTTTCTTTCCTCACTTTATCATTTCCTAATTTCTCTATATTTTCGTTACTTCATTTCCTCATTTCTTTTTCACATCTAGCCATTTCCCACTTCTCAATTGTTGCAATATTCTCTCTTCTTCACTCCACATAGACCCAATCATTTCTTGATAACATCATTACTTTATTTTATGATTTCTTCATTTCCCAACTTCTTCATTTCTTCTTAATCTTAATTTCTGTGTATTGTAGTTTTTCAGCCTCAATCCACAGCACTTCCTATAAAGAACATCCAAACCTGTTTGTCCCTCGTGTCCGTTATATATGCATTTCTATAAAATGAAAATGGCTAAGGTGTAATGGCAGATTATGTTATTCATATACTTCATGAGCAAGGACTTATAGTTAACCCTCATAGGGTCACGATTTTTACCAACCGATTTTGGTCACCGGGGGGTAAAAAAATACCCCCACTTTGATTCGCATGATTCCTATGATAAACTCCGATTTTCAAGTATAAAACTAAAAGAAGTTATTTATAGAAGGTTCGCGAAATGCACTGGAACCAAAGTAACATATGCAGCACTGCAGGAAAATCAAAATGGCGGACAAAATGGCGGCCAGAATCTTAAATGGCTATAAGTGAAGTTATGCATGCAATGGAAACATGATTTCAGAGTCTAAATCAACATTTTCGAGGTCAAGGAATGCAATGGAACCAATGTCACATATGTGGCACTGCACGAAAATAAAAATGGCGGACAAAATGGCGGCCAGAATATTAAAATGGCTATGAGTGAAGTCATATGTGCAATGGAAACATGATCTCAGGGTCTAAATCAGCATTTTCGAGGTCAAGGAATTCGATGGAACCAATTTCATTTATATTGCACTGCAGGGAAACCACAATTGGGATAAAATGGCGGCCAGATTCTTGAATTGGCTATCAGTAAAGTTCTGTATCTAATGAAAATATTTAATAATTTCTGGGACAATAGTAGTAGGGCTTGATGCTACACTTGTTAACTTCGCGTGATTTGCTGTAGACGATTTCATTGATTCATCCTAATTTTATGAAAACAAAACGATTTCTATTATAATGTCCAGATACTGATAAGGAGACATTTTAACAGCAAGACACTCAAGTGTAAAGCATGCATAATGCTATGTTTAAAAATTCCTGAGTAAAATAGCTAGGACGTGGTACATTTTCGTACTTTATGGCTGATTTGGGTGCATGAATAACTAATGAAACTGGGTGCATTCTGTGCATAAAACATATTTAGGAAAAGTCATGGAAGCGATTTCTTCTACTATTTTCAGGGATTAAAATTTCCGTGAAAAACCGAGATGGGGGTATTTTTTTACCCCCCGGTGACCCTATAAGGGTTAAAGCCATAATCGTCGCTCTGCTAAACAGTAAAAGCTGAGTATGTATACCTTTAAGAAATATGCCGTTGATGAAAAGGGATTGGCTCAATGTCAATAATTGTCCTGCAAGCCGCATTGACATTTATTGGGCTGCAGTATGATTTAAGTTTCTTCATCTAAAAATTGATGATTTAAGTCTTTAAAAATTTGTTTCGTGTGTATGACGATAAATGATGGTTTACACAGTATACGCTGTCCTCTTTCCCGTGTATACACTGTACAGGTCACGAAGTAGCGCTACTATTTATTACCATGGAGCGGATATCTATAATAGAATCTAGTCCTATAAATTATGTAGACTTATACACCGTATACAATGTACGTTTAAAAATTATTTTCTTTATATTTATATGTGAAGTGATTTTGACAGCATGCAAAGACACGGATGTGCTCTGTCGTGTATTTGATGCGTGAAGTTTCACGCTTGTATTGGAAATCATTCAATGTTATCTGATGTTGCTATCATCCTCGTCAAAGGTGTTTGTTGCGTCGCCAAAAATAAATCATTCAGAAAAATCATGTAAGAAAACTTATAATGGCACCACTTGTTATTTACGTGCACATTCGGCGTCACAAAGCGATGAACGACTGCATATACAATATATATATATATATATATATATATATATATACATATATATATAGGATATATATATATAGGATATATATATAGGATATATATATATAAACCAGTGTTGGATTCGAATGTGTCAATAATGTCTATGCTTAGCACAGTAGTGTGCTTGCATGTATATATATATATATATATATATATTGAACCATTCCATGCATCTCGTATATAGGCTACAATCGCTACATGCTTGCACACACAAAACACAGATAGCCACACGCACGCACACACACTGTGACACACATACAGATTTGTATATAGTTGCGTGTGCGTGCTTGTCTTACACGCATCGTTTAATTACAGAAAAACCAACGATTTTTTTAATTTTCAATTAGGTCTATACACGAATAATAATAATAGGCCGTTCCAGAGTAACACAATTCTCATTTCCGGATATTGTTTTGAGCACCTGAGGGATCATAAATACCTCGGGTAAAAAAATAAATAATGATAATGATGATGATAATAACAATGCCATAGTTGTAAAAAAAAGGTTTTTCCGTTTTTTATTCTCTCCCGAAAAACGTCGGTTTTTTAATTTAATTTTTCGCATCGATTTTTTTTATCGTTTTTTTTATTTTTTATGCAACTTTATTTAATTATTATTTTCCTTAATTCATTTCTTTTCTGATATTCCATACGTTTTCACCATATTCTCAAGGATTCAGCTATCTATAGGGTCTTTATGTAATTGTTTAAATCATCATTTTGAGAAATACATGTAGTAGATCCTTACAAGAAATGAAATTTGTAAGAGTTATTTTGACATAAAATTCTTGGGCCTATAATTAAGATTTATAAGTAACAATTTTAAGTACAAAATGTACAATATATAAGTTAGTATACATCTGTGGTTTTTGCTTCTGATTAGATTTTATTTGCGTTATGTCGATCAGCATGAACTTTTCAATATCTTTAATTTGTCTGAATTTCTTATTAAACCAAAGTTATAAGAAAAAATAACTGTGGTAGATCAATGTTACTTGTATACCAATGATTTTGGTCTAATATTAAAGTCGTGTTATTTGCAGATTAAGATAACATTGCATGTGAACAAGGTTTTTAAGCTTAAAATGAAGTTTCAGGTGAAACAAAGGCAAACTATTTTCCTTTATCGTTTTTTTATTATGTCGAAAAAACGACGTTTTTCCGTTTTTTCTTTAATTTTCATAGTTTTTAACATCTATGGATAATGCATAGTAATAGCAATAGTAATGATGATGATGACGATAACTATAACGATAACGATAACGATAGCAACGACAATGACAATAACAACAATAATAATAGCAACAATAATTATAATAACAGTAATAATGATGATGATGATGATGATGATGATGATGATGATGATGATGATGATGATGATGATGATGATGATGATGATGATGATGATGATGATGATGATGATGATGATGATGATGATGATGATGATGATGATGATGATGATGATGATGATGATGATGATGATGATGATGATGATGATGATGATGATGATGATGATGATGATGATGATGATGGTGGTGGTGGTGGTGGTGGTGGTGATGGTGGTGGTGGTGGTGGTGGTGGTGGTGGTGATGACGATGACGATGACGATGACGACGACGACGACGACGATGACGATGACGATGACGACGACGATGATGATGATAGCAATAACGCTTTCTATCGCGCCGTCACACAGCCGTTACAAGGGCGACTCACATGCTACTAATGGCAGGATTGACCTTGTAAAAATAAATAGACCTCGAGAATATTTGCAGGAGTCAACTCAGTCAGCCGCTATAATAGCGCAGAGCGGGTGCCAGACTTTTCAAGCATCTGGGACTATGATAATAATTACATACATAGTAATACGAAAATGTTTGGATGCGTAGTCTACGCTTTTGCGTATACCATTGGATCACATGAATAGAAATTATCGGTCTATAGATATATAATTCGTTTATATATAACATAAAACGACTGCATATAATAATAATAATAATAATAATAATAATAATAATAATAATAATAATAATAATAATAATAATAATATCTTATCTTTTCTGACCATTTATAAAGCGCTTCTTGCAGCAAGAGCCTTTCAGAAGCGCTCCCAGTGCGTTTAACTCCGAGAAAAAAGACAAGTTTTTAGACGAGAGAAAGACAAGGACACACTACCAGAGAGGATGGCAGAGCGAACTGATGGAGGAAGCCCATTCCATAGGGAGGGACCAATGCAGGCAAATGATCTGGATTGAGCCATGGCAGTCCTGACTCGGGGGACAAAGAGGTCAAGCCGATCAGAGGACCTAAGAGGACGCAGTGAAGTGGCAGAAAGGGGGCGATGTATCTGATCACACAGATATTTCGGAGCAAGACCCATTTGAGACTTAATGACCAAAATCAGGACTTTAAATTGAATACGGGCCGAGAGTGGAAGCCAGTGAAGTTGTTCAGTCATGAATGTAGAAATGTGGGAGAATCGAGGAAGACGGGCAATGAGCCTAGCAGCGGCATTGAGTACAGATTGCAGAGGAGCTAGGCGAACCTTAGGCAGTCCAATAAGGACAGAGTTGCAATAGTCGATCCGAGAACATACAAAAGCATGCACAATTGAGGTGAAGATCGATGATGATAATAATAATAAATTAGTGCGCTTGCAGGTGTGTATAACCTATATTTATATACAGGTGTGTATAACCTATATTTATATACTGAACCATTCCAAGCACAAGCGAGAAATAGGACTAATATATATATATATATAAATATATATATAGCCTATATATATAATATTAATAAGTAAATGTTTTTGAAGATGATCTTATCTGTTCAACTATTTTATGCATAATATGGTTTATATATTTGCGCATTATATGCATTACATTTATATATATTTTTATATATATATAAATATATATATTTATATTTATAAATATATATAAATATATATATAATTTATATATAGTCATGAATATACTACTATTGTATGCAGCTCGTGATTAGTGTTTGTTAAATTGAGTATAATTATGATCAAATTCGATGTTTGGATGGATCCAGAGTATCTTATGACATTGCCTTCGATCGTCATTGTTTATCACGTCGTATTGAATTCAACGCTGTCCCTACTGAATAAAACACTAAAGTTTAAATGAAATAAAGGTGTTCAACGATCTGTATAGTGAACCGAAACCGACTGAATGGTTTTGCAACTCTCGCGATGGAATATCATTGAACAACAAGTAGAATCAGTGGCGGATCCTGAACGTTTCAAAGTGGGGGGGCCAAAATTTTCGGTCTTAGGGCAAGGATCAATTTTATCTTTAGTCGCCGGAAAATCTGATGACCTATTTTTTAGTCATTAGTCCGATTCTCACGGAAAATATAGGCCTACCATTTTATCCCCCCGCCCAAAAAAAGTTGACGACCTTTTTTGTTGGTTTGGAAAGACTTTACAAAGAGACTTAGAGAGACATGACATTGTGTGGATGCTAAAGGTGGACACATTGATTGAACACAAGTCCTAAGGCAGTGTCAAGTTTCATGACAAACTCGTTAATTTTTTTTATGAAACTTGATAAAAATCGCTTTTTCGGTACCTTTTGCTGCGCTATGTTGTGAATCGTCAAAACAACGTAGGTGGACTCACTAAAAGTGAAATTTTTTGGTATGTTGGTAATATTCTGGTGAAATTTGGCTTTCGTACGAAAATGACATTTTTGCGTGTTGCCTCAAAGTCTGGACAATTTTATTTACAATCTCATACTTTTTAAAAAGATACTGGCAAAACATAAGAGAGTATTTTTGACGCACCTTGTAGGAATGAGTGTAAAACATAACATGCTTCAGTGATATATATATATATATATATATATATATATATATATATATATATATATATGTCCGTGTTTATTTCAGTACATAAAATATAGCATAATTTTGTACATCAGTGATACATTATATTCGCATGTATATATATATATATATATATATATATATATATATATATGTATCGATCGCCGACCCTGCATTAATTTATTACTTCCGACATTTAAATAAAAATAATTAATAATGAGTTTATCTAATAGATACATTATTATTTATAGGCGAAGTAAATAAAAAGCCGACCTTGGCACATTATTAGTTAGTTCAATCTTTTTTTTACAAATTGGTCTGTATACACAGGGACAGTATAGGCTACACACACACCCACGCGCGCGCGCACACACACACACACACACACACACACACACACACACACACACACACATGTTTATATATAGGCCCTCTCAGCGCACAAAAACACGTTGATTACTAGACACAAAAGAAACACACAGATTTAATATAATTATTCATGTATACATGAATAATTATATTATTTTATTTTACGCATGTAGGCCTACCAG
>CATKHU010000146.1:60000-63249 GCA_949752735.1 Lumbricus terrestris
AGTTCTATCTTGCACTGGATATCGGCTTGTTTTATTCCGTAGCGAACTGCATCCCCCATGAAAACTGGCCACTATAAAAATTGCATTAATGCTACTGTTGATGTAGCCAGTCTCTGTGCACTATCTTACATTCGCATTAATATTGTACTAACTGTATATATTTACATGTGCATAAGATTTCTACGAGACTTAGTAATACGTCTCCGCAATAAAATAAAAAGTCAGGTTTAATTTTAGGCCATCAACCTTGTTATTCCATAATCATTTCACAGCCCAGTAAACAATGATTTGATTGATTCCTCATCGCAATTTGAGCATCAATAATCTAATATATATATACTTCAGATTGAAATAGTAATCATATGGGGACGCAAAAATCGAAAACCAAATGTTTAGAAAACAAGACTGACCTAAATTCAGCTGGTGTAATTGGTTTGGTAGCGCCCCTGAGTAGAATTGCTGTAGCAAATAAATTAATAAATTAATTTATAATTGAGAAATTTGGCCAATTCGATTCGCACATGGGTTACACTTTCGGGCTTCTCGACATATCATCCTGATAATTATTTTTAATGACTTGTATTGAAATTGTATGCAGCATTTTTATACATAATAACCTGATCAATCAGTCGAATGGATAACTCTTGGGACCAATTATTTATGCTAATGAATAATATATATATATAATTTATATTTTTATATGTATGCACAGTTCTCGAAAATCAAACTGAGACTGATGAATTGTTTCGTTCGAATTCAAAGCGTCACTGTTCATCACAATGATCGCACCAATGACAATTAAAATAGGTCAGACAATAATTTTTGTTATGCAGATAAATGTATTTAAATACATGTGGCCATACCTAAAACATATAATTAACATAAATCTATACATCAAATGCAATTGATACTGAAGCGATTCAAGCGAATAGCTCTGCAATAGTCTTATGATTGCTAAAGTATTGACATGCGTAAAAGATATGATAAGATAAGAAGATAATTATTTGATAAGATAAGAATAGGCCTATTCTTTAATTCACCAATTGCTAACCGCATTTTGGTTTACAGACTTGGTACAATAAAAAAAATAGAACTAATATACATAACGGAGTAATTGATAAAGGAGTGAAGTTAATTTCCATGTTTTCAGAAGAATTAATGATGTTGGAAGTCCGTGAATTAAGCAGATGTTCGTGAAGTAGATGTCAAAAAGTATTATTTAATTTAAATCCTATAGATATGTACGTCCAGTTGAAGAGCATGGCCTGAAAAACCACTAGGCAACAAAAAATACAGTAATATTACAATAATAATGTATAGCTGATTATATCTATTGCTGGTCGTAAAAGCAGAAGGGATGTTCAGTTGACACACATATATACATATATGATGTACTATATATATCTATATATGTATATAGATAATTATATATATATAAGCTTAATGATTCCTGATGCCGTATATAACTATACAATTCTCGACCTAACTATTGACATGATTAACATTTATGCGGTGATGTAAACATGACTACGTTGAAACTGTAAGGCGCACACAAAACAAATAATATTATATATATATATATCTATATGTATATGTATATGTCTACCCATAAGTATGTACATCATATAATATATACATAAAAATGCACATGAGTTTTCATATATATGCATGCATGTGAAAATGATATGATATGCATCTGAGTTGTACAGGACTTACAATTATGTTACTCGATATAATGTAGGCCCTATCCAGCGATATTTAATTAACAGACCCTCACGCATGCACAAATTGCACAGAGAACCAGACACACACACATCTAATTATTTGTGCAAACACACACGCGTATATGTATATAATATATATATATATATATATACAATCATACAAATGACAATTAAATTAGGTCAGACCATAATTATTTTTCATGTAAATAAATGCAAACAAATCCAGGGTGGGCAAAAAAGACCCCATAGTTTTTTTTGCAAATATCTTGACCAGAAGCAAGAATTTCGAAATGACATTTTACAGGCTTATAGAAAATTCATATTTACACATCATGGTCGTATATCATCAAAAACAATTCAAACAGAACAAAAGTTATATCACTTTTAGTGAGGCCACCCACCGTTTTTTGACGATTCAAACACGTAACGCAACAAAAAGTAACCAAAACGTGATTTTATCAATTCATATCCCAAATGACTGTGATAAAATATATAGCCTTGACATTGACAGATGATCATTATTATTAATATTTTAAAAAGAAACAGCATATATGCATATATAGATACATAATATTTTATATATATATAATATATACAGAACACGCACATGAACACATTAGGCTGAAATGCGCAAGAATTTATCATGTGATTGTTGCTCAGTGGCACATGTTACAACATAACTTCTAGGGGGCTGCGGGTAGAGCATTTTGCTACCCGACCCGTACCCGTGACGTAGAGCTGCTACCCGTACCCGTACCCGACCCGTCCCCAAAATTACTACCCGACCCGACCCGTACCCGCGGGTATACCCGTACCCGTATCGTACCCGCGACGTCATCAGCACGCCTTCCTGTGTACAATGCTGAGCCTTACAGGCGGCAATGTTTACAACACGGCATGCAGTACATTGGCAGTGAAAATAATAAACACGCTGATAATGGTGTTGATAGTAGCAGTAGTTGTAGTAGTAATAGTGGTAGTAGTGTGGTGGTGATGGTGGTGAGAGTAGTTGTAGCTGTTGTCATAATCAAAGTGCACTGGTGGTACCACTGGTGGTACGGGTACGGGTAGCAGCTCTACGTCACGGGTACGGGTCGGGTAGCAAAATGCTCTACCCGCAGCCCCCTATTCGTCACCCTCACTTCACTTCATCCCGTATGTAGTAGCAGTGGTAGTGGTTGTGGTGGGAGTAGTAGTAGTAGCAGTTGTACTAGTTGTAGTAGTAGTATCAAAGTGCACTGGTGGTAGCCTAGTAGTAGTAGCAGTTGTAGTAGTTGTAGTAGTAGTAGTGGTAGTGGTTGTGGTGGGAGTAGTAGTAGCAGCGGAAGTAGTGTACTAGTAGTAGTGATGGTAGTAGTAGTAGCAGTGGTAGTGGTTGTGGTGGGAGTGGTAGTAGTAGCAGAAGTAGTGTACTAGCAGTAGTGATGGTAGTAGTAGTAGCAGTAGTAGTAGTTGTTGTTGTATTGTTAATGGTAGTGGTAGTGGTGGTTGTGTAGCAAAAGTAGTCCTAGTAGCAGTAGTAGCA
>CATKHU010000147.1:0-64761 GCA_949752735.1 Lumbricus terrestris
CAAAATCGTTCGTTGTGATGTTTGACTTGAATTTAATTGAAATTCTTCGTTATGAAGAAATTGGAACTGGTAGATAGCAATGCGATTAGACTAGATGAATATTTTTTACCCTCAGGAACAGTATACAGGCCTACATGAAATTCCTCTGAATTTTTATTATCAGAATAACTGCTAATAATGCTAATAGTAATAATAGTATTATTAGTATTATTAAGACAACTATTTTTAACGCCAATATTTATTGACAACAGTTACTGTCCTTAAGCAGTTGTAGTGAACTCGGATTGAAAAGTTACTAATGGAACTCCTGACGCAGAGAGATTCTTATTCAGGGCAATTGAGTGATTCTCGTCCATTCACGACTCAACATCGAAGTCCAGATTCTAAATGGAGTGGTGGTCGTGGTAGTTCCGGTGGTGGAGGTAGTGGTAGTGGTAATAGCATCTTCGTAGTAGCTAAGGTAGTAGTAGTAACAGTTGAAGTAGTAGTTGCCTTTATTGCTATTGTAGTTGTGGAAGTAGGCCTATATCTGTGGAAGCAGCAGTGGCAGAGCTAGTAGAAGAGAAGGGAATAAATATGAAACGGACATCGACTATTATTAACATGCTGTCATCCTCAAGTTGTTCTTCCACCGCTTCTACTACTTCTACTAATGCTACTACTACTACTACTACTACTACTACTACTACTACTACTACTACTACTACTACTACTACTACTACTACTACTACTGCTGCTGCTACTGTTACTGCTACTGCTACTGCTGCTGCTGGTGCTGCTGCTGCTACTACTACTACTACTACACAAATTCCGGGCCCCTGGGCAGAGTAGCCACGAGCAGTGATTCCGTTAAGGTGTGAATTCTTGGAGTCATGGACGCATCACATCAAAAAAGTTGGAATCCACGCCAAACATATAAGAGTCATGAACTCCACACCCATCAATTTTTGGAGTCCTATCGGGCCATAATAAGTTAAATGCAAAAAATTCGAATTTCTGATATATTATGCGAAAAAGGACCCAGCCATTATTATTATGTGACCTCCGCGAAGAATCGTATTTTTGACCCGCTCATCCTGCTGCAACTCGCACACTTCACGAGTCCCCACAAGCCTACGTACAAATCAGCTCTGCGGCTTACCTGTTTACAAAAGTTAATTTAGCTAAAATTAGCTATAAAACATTTATTTTACCGTTGGTACTATTTTCTAAGCATCTGTAGTCGTATATACCAATACATGCAGAAAATATCAAGTCATAAACTCATAAATTATAACCAGCATCTCCAGAGGTAAATAGAAATAAATATATTGGCCAATATCGTGGATGCGTCAATGGTCAAATAGGCTATAGGCCTATATAATATCACTCAACTTCGGTCACTCCATCGACTCTTTCGTCAAAAGGAAGCAGAATATTTGGAGTATCTCGTGGCCCGAAATGAAAAGAACCCGAGACGCCTCTGGACGTCCATCAAGGGCCTTCTGGGTCAAGCCTCCGCTCGTCTGCTGCTCCTTCCTTCTCTGCCAATGATTTCCTCAAGATGATGACGGAGAAGATTGCAAGTCTTCGTGCATCAACTGCCGACGCTCCTTTACCTGAATTTTCTAGGACGGAATTCATGTTTGACGGCTTTCGCCCCATCATTGAGGATGAACTCTGTCGGGTTATCAACTCTTCAAACCAAAAATCATGTGAACTGGATCCACTTCCTCCATTTGTTATTGTTAACATTTTAGATGACATTGCTCCATTTTTAGTTTATATGTTTAATAGGTTCCTTACCGAGGGTCACCTTCCAGCATGTCAAAAACGGGCTATAGTTTTCCATAGGCCTACTCTTAAGAAAGCTAACCTTGACCAGCACGTCTGTCAAAATTATCGTCCTATTTATAACCTTTCATTTGTCTCTAAAACTCTTGAGAGACTTGCCTCAATCCGGCTTCTCCCTTACCTTGAGCATTCTGGACTCCTGCCACCCAGCCAATCTGGGTTTAGAGGGCATCACTACACAGAAACTGCCCTGTTATCTCTCCTCTCTGATATCTACTCGGTCATCGATAAGTCACACTTAACACTTCTGGCGCTCTTTGATGTTTCCTCCGCCTTTGATATGGTTGACCATGAGATCCTGCTACAGCGTCTTCAACTTTCTTGTGGCCTCTCTGGGCCTCCTCTTAACTGGTTCAAATCTTACCTTTGAGATCGTTCTCAGATGATCGTCCTTGGTGATTCCAGAACGACCTGGGCTAAAGTTAACTTTGGAGTCCCACAGGGCTCAGTCCTTGGCCCAATCTTGTATCTACTTTATACTGCTGACATTCCTTCTTTATTTGCTAAACACTTGGCCACTGGCCACCTGTATGTTGACGATGTCCATACCTTTGTACATGGTCCTCCTGCTGATCAGGTTGCTCTTGTGGAACAGATTGACTACTTGTCACATGATCTTCATTCTTGGATGTCGGCCAACCAACTTTCCCTTAATCCCACTAACATGCAACTGATCTGGTTTGGTACTAAACAACAGGTCCTTAAACTCAACTTCCCACTCTTGTCCTCAATGTACCCTGACTTTACATTTTCATCTTAGTGTCCGTGATTTTGGCGTCACTCTTGATAGCACCCTTTCGTTCTCTGATCACCTCTCACAGTTGACATGCTCATGTTATTATCACATGAGGCGTCTCAGAGCCATCAGAAGATCTGTTTCCTCTTCTGTATTTAAAACCATTGTTCATGCTTTTATTTGCTGTCAAATTGACTACTGCAACTCACTATTTGCTTGCCTTTCCAAAGTTCGCTTATCCTCCATTCAGTCAGTTATGAACTCGGCAGCCAGACTTATTGCTCGTCTACCTCGCTACTCCCACATTTCTACCTATACATGACTGATGTTCTACACTGGCTTCCTGTTGCTTCTCGTATCCAATTCAAGGTACTGCTCTTAGTTCAAAAACTCAAACTGGACAAGCTCTTAAATACCTTTGTGACTTGATGCATAAACCCCTCTCTGCAGTCTCTTCCCGCCCTCTCCGGTCTGCTGATCGACTAGATCTCTTGGTTCCAAGGGCAAGGACTGCCATGGCCCAGCACCGTGCCTTTGCCATTGTAGGCCCTTCTATGCGGAATGACCTCCCTCCCACTATCCGTAGTAAGATCTTATTGGGGGTGTCATCTTCAGCTCTTCGCTACTTGAAGTCTTTTTTATTTCCTCGGAGCTGCCACGCTGAGAGCGCCTCTGAATAGCTAGTCTGTAAGAGGCGCTTTATAAATGCTCAGATACAATACAATACAATAATAGACTAAGCCTGTTTGAAATTCTACACAGACTACCCTAGCTGCTCCTAAGGTGGCCTGGTTAAGTTTGTTGACCATGTTTATCCCAATTCACCCTATGAACAAATGCATAACTAAATTTGTATTATGACGGCAGTATTCTCGCAGTCACCACTCTTGAAGGTGTTGATAATCACCGATAATTTTTGACCCCGTGCCGAGATATGTATTTGAGACATGACAGTGTAATCCTGGTTTTAAACAATTTGCCGCGACGATAATTTACTGCTGAACAATCTTGCACAGCTCTCTATGAGTGTCATCAACACGTTAACTGTTTTGAAGCAGAGTGTAAGCATGCTATCTCTCAATGACCCTTAAGAGACTGTTTTACGACACTGCTTGATAACGAGTTCTTTAGCGTCGCCTTCATCCAGGCTTGGGACTGTCACTGCCTGGCACAAAGCATGAGTGTGCAATACACTGCAATGCAGTGGCGGAGGAATTTCGCCCTTGCGCAATGGACCACCGACCCTCGTCTCCGGCAGGCCAGCGACAGGCCAGAATTCCGTGGCCTGGAGATCCCTGGACACTGCAAAGTGCACGCATTGCATTAACACGGACGAGTGACCTTTGAAGCAGGCACTCTATCTTTGGTTGAGTTGAGGGTAAATTCATTCTAAATTTGTGTACAGAGGGGAGAGAAGAGATGGTTGTATGTCGTTGAATTCTGCCCTCGATAAATCTAGCACGGCTAGAGACGCGTCTTCTTTCTCTAATTATTATTGATTCGGAATTAACTCCGCAAGAACATTGTGCAACAAAAGCTTTCGCAGATAATAAATTGCATGGTCCAGTCAGTGACGACCCTTGAAATCAGTAGGTGTCATAATGATGTAATCAATGTGCATGTTGTCCTTAGCTTCAATCTGGTAACCATAAAGACTGCAGGGCTTTTTTTAACGTGCAGTTGTACACAAAATGTGCAGTTCTAAATGGATTTGTGCAATTGAAGTAGCACTTTTTTACAGTTAAAACTAGCTAAAAATGGTCATTGTCCTCCGATTGGAAGTAATTTACCATGGAGGATGGGAAGGAAAAGAAGGAGTTTTGCAGCTCTAAAAATTTCTTAAAAACAGCCCTGAAAGACTGTGTCGAATGAGAGTGTTTTTATCCGATGCATTGTCGTCTAGGCCTATAGGCCTAAGTCATATAAACGAGTCGAAGATTAATAGCGTCTCTCTCTCTCTGCGATTACGGTTCATATTCAAGTGGTTATACATGTAGAGTGCTTGACCATCGACTTGCAAGATAATAGCAAGTGGATTACTATAAGCATTTAAGACATACATGCAAGCCGTTGACTTGTGCGCGGTTTATCGTTCAACTATACGACTTCTGGTGAAATTGCTAATACGCAGGTAATGACACTACAAATTTTGGCAATTTAGACCTAAGTCTATCTGGTGAATTCATTACTGATGCTTGTAATCGTATTGCAACCAAAAACAAATCACTGGTTTTGTTCTATATTTCTTCACCGACTTTGTCAGAGCCCCACACAATGGTAGACCCATATCATCCACAAATAGGCTAAGAGGCTAGAAGCGTTTTACATATGTAGACTTTGATGCTATCTCCCTTAATACGTGACAGATATTATATCTTGTATACTGAAGGATTCTTTAATGTAGGCCTAATGTAATGCATTGTAATGCAATGTAAATGTCAGAGAATTCCTCAGCGCCCACATAAGCCAAGTCAGGGAGACCACGCAGGTTACCTACCGGCGCTATATCAAATCCAGGTCGCAATAGCCAGCGCTGCCCTTTTCGTTCCGGTGCCAAGTCCAAATCTGAGGAGTTCAAGCCGAGGAGACAGAGTGGCGCTACGGTGGTAGCCGGTGATGATGGTGGTAGTGCGATGGAACTTGATTAGAATCGGGATAGGATAGCTTGAAGAGATCGATTCTAAATCGTGAATGGAAAGGAGCACTGGAGAGTATAAGCAAAATGTGCAGGAAGAGACGACTGTTATTGTTGTTTTCTGCTCTGCATGGCGTATCATTTAGGGATGTTTGGTGGCAACCGGATTTTAATCACGAGCTTCTCGTCCAATACGGAGTCAATGTGAATAAACGACAAAACAGGGACATAGGCCTGTCTTCGAAGAACTCAAGCAGCTATAGGAGAGAACTGGTATGTCAGCGAAGACAACACAAAAATTCGCAAATTGGTTGGTGGTCAATTAATCGGTCCATGAATACCGGTATTATTCATACGTGTCGTATCTTTTCTACATTGATTCTTAGGCCCGATATTTTGCTTCTGTTATATACCCTGTATGTCAGATCCTGCAGCCGCTTTGGTGATTCCACTACAAGGTCAACGTCGTCCGCAAAACGCAGGTTGTTAAGCAGCCGTCCATTTACCTGACTCCGTACTCTGCCGGCCTCATTGTCAGGCTCATCACTGCCTCCAAGATCAAGTTAAAGAGGTCCGATGACAGACCAGATCCTTGTCTTGCTCCCACCACGATCTTAGCTCTCTGTTATCTCTCCGTCCACTCTAACTGCGCTCACTGACTTGCTGCAGAGATCCTCTAGTAACACTAATAGTTCCTCTGGTATCCCACAGTTTCTGAGCACCCGCCACGGTCCCTGTTGCCACACACTGCCATTGCACAACAGCTTAACTTCATACCTGTTTGTAAGGAAATTAACAGACCTATTTGTTCCGCAGCGCTGTGGCATGTTATCCTGGAGTAAATAAGTATTTTACTGCGGGTAAAGGATGTGAATTTCTTTAAACAGCTGTTTGATAGATTGTAGTTATAGGCCTAATTATAGTGCTGTTTCAAGATAAACTAGGCTAAGTAGATGTGCCTCCCACGCTACACGAAATGTTTTTCCACAATTAATTAAGAAAACTATCCAATGCGTTACCAGACATCCGTTGAACCCGGCACCAGTTCAATCTGTGAGGAGCAGTTATTCGATTTTTATCCATCATTATAATATTATCTTGCGCTATAACTTGCAGATAATGACCATCTAGAATTCTTTGATGTGAATGGCAACTGAATCGCTCAACAATGAGCAAGAAATCAAAGCCAAAGTCTTCTGAAGAGTCCGGAGACACACTTAGCGGAGCTGGCATTGACCAAACTCGATCACCTCTTGAACCGCCTAACGAAACTAATGAGAAGAGCGCTGCATCTGATGAGATAACCAAAAACCAGAGATCATATGGAACAGAAACTAGTGAATATTCAACCGAAAAACTCATTGACACGAGTGACATTCAGAACGTAAGTACAGATTCTGAAACTTATGATGAGGAAGAGAACCGTCACTACGCACGTCATAAATACAAAGAACAGGGTTTTAGTCAGCTTCACATTGCAGCTAAACGTGGTGATACGGAGGATCTTAGAAGTTTACTTATGTCATCAACGAATATTAATGCACTGGACAGAGAGCACAACACTCCTTTACACATTTCCACCCGAAATGGTCGCACTGACGTCGTAGATCTTCTACTAAGGAATAACGCAAATGTTAACTTCAGAAATGCACGATTTAAGACTCCGCTTCATTTGGCCTCTAGACACGGCCACTACGCAATTGCACAACTGTTGTTGAAAAACAGCGCAGATGTTCATGTATTGGACCAATCTAACAATACACCGATTGACATAGCAACCAGGCGTGGCCATTGCGATATCGTTCAGCTTCTGATTAGCTCTATCGAATATTCGCTGAACGAGACTTTGTCGCTTCATTCTGCGGCAAATTGCGGAAATTCAATGGATGTGCCGCAGCTCCTCCTGAATACCGATGCAAATCCTAACGCTACAAACCTGTATGGCGACACTCCACTACATCTTGCATCCGAAAATGGCCATTTGGAAATTGCTGAGCTTTTGTTGAGAAACAAAGCAGATATCAATATTCGCAATGCTTCATTTAGGACTTCTCTTCATATTGTTGCTGAAATGGGATGCGTGGAAATAGTCAAGGCATTGTTAGATCACGAAGGAGAAGTCAATGCGATTGACCTAAATGGTAACTCTGCTCTTCATCTTGCAGCTAGCAACGGACATAGCGGCGTTGTAAACGTCTTACTTAATCAGACTACGGTAATGGATGCCCAGATTCGTTTGCAAATGACGGTGAACCAATTTTCTGCAGATGAAGTTGATCTCTCCCAGCATTCATCTAAAAGCAAGGCTGATGTTCGTCACACTTCACACCAAACCAAAGCAGAAGGTGGCACTATTCACGTGGCAGATACACAGTTGAGTCATTCTTTTAAGGCGAAGACTGCATCCAAAGAACAATTATCACCTGTCCGCCTAACATCTAACCAAGGACATTCCGAAATTTGTAATAATTTGATATTTAAGGGTGCAAATGTTAATGCATGTAACAACGCTAAGATGACTGCACTTCATTTAGCCTGTCGAAATGGCCACACTTCCATTGTTGAGATTTTACTGGACAACCATGCGACAGTAGACGTAATGACACAATCCAATGAAACACCATTTTTCCTTGCAGCTGCGAATGGTCATGCAGACGTCACGGATTTGTTACTACATCGCGGCGTTTGCGATTTTGTGTTGACAGATGAAAACCAGACACCATTGGACGTTGCCGTCAAGAACGGTCACACAGAAGTCGTTGAGGTTATTTTTAGGCACAGGCGCAGAATATCTCAGAAATTAGCAATGTGTGGGAAAAAACTTCACGAGAACATCAAGACAGGAGTCATGTCAGTTGAAATTTTGAAATCCGATGATCGGCGTATATCTGCAGAAATTGTTTGGACCGAAAGGCACATACCACTGGAGCTAAAAAGAGACTTTCAATCATTATCTCCACTGACACGCACAGCGCTTGCGAATGACCCGAAAATGGTTGAGCTTTTGCTCAGTGTCGATGAACGTTTGTTTTCAGAGAGGGATATTACACTCAACGTTTTTTCGATTGCATCCGTAAACCTACATAAACATATGGAGCTCGAGTCTTTTAGTGACGCCAAGAAATTCAGAGTGAACTTCAGAAAACCGATACAATTTCTAATTAACTCAAGCAAATTTAATGTAAACCACCAGGAAAAGGGTATGGATTCCTTCCTCCACCATGTGATGGAACACATATACAAACGTTCTGCTGACGGTTGTCTTGATCAAGAGTTAGACCTACTACATTTGCAGAATCAAATCCAGTTGATACAATTGTTATTAGAAAAAGGTGCAGACGTCAACAAAAAAAATTGTTTGGGGCAAACACCTTTGATGATTGCCTCAAAGTTTGGTTGCTGTGAAGCCATTCAAACACTATTTGACTGGGAAAGAAAATCAGGATTGAAACTCGACATTGACGCAAGAGACCATTATAATGGAGCAACTGCTTTGCTTACAGCAGTTGAATGGGATTATGTTCCTGTAATGCGAGTGCTGCTAAAGCATAAAGCTTCCGTTAATTTATGCAACAATTATGGATTAACTCCTTTGCACGCAGTTTTATGTGATCGATATAGGAAGTGGTTTGATAGGCATATATTAGGCAAAAGATTTTTTAGACGAAACTTTAAGAAAGAGGAAGGTCCGCAAATTGACCACAAGGATATCTTTTACTCGGAAGTGGAATCCGTGGATATAAATTCAGCAATTTACCAGCTATGGGAATGCCTTGAACATGACGAGAAAACCACTGGAATTAAAGAAGAAATGGTTAAATTGTTTCTAGATTTTGTTGAAACTGATGTGAATGCCAGAGACTTAAGAGGAAATACGCCACTTGATTTGGCAATGATGTCTTCCAAGCCAATTACTTCAGCAACCTTCGAAGCACTTAGGAATCGCGGGGCCATTCGAAACTTGCTACACCTTAAAGAGGAAGCACAACTCGGAGAAGCAATGGTTGACGAAAGAGGTCGAAACCCACTTCATCTGCTCATCATCTCCCGTGTTCAACGTGACGCTAAAGATGGCGGAACAGACAAGACATACGCGAAAAGATTCGATCCAATGACTGATGGAATTCTTCAAAGACAAGATACTTTCAGAGAGTTGGCCACTGCAACAGATGACAAAGGAAGGACTCCACTTCATTACGCAAGCAGGCCAGGAACAGAGTTTCGCGTCGACCCTCAAATTCGCAATCTAGTGAAGGCGTTGCTGGAATTAGGCTCTAACCTAAATGCAACTGACATGTACGGGAAAACCCTCTTGCATTATGTAGAAATCGATAAATGGCATGAACAGCTCGTTGAGCTCGGGGCTAGTGAGCACATAAAAGACAAAAAGGGTCATACAGCTAAGGAGCTTAAGCAGCTACGAGGATCGGTAAATATCAGCGAACGCAACGCAAAGGATTTGCCAATCGGAAAGAATGAGCTTTACATTTCCACAGAATCTGATGTCGCAAAAGTTTTCAAAGACAATTATGTGACAGAATTATCGAAGGAAACGTTGGCTGCAACAATTCGAATTTGCTCACAATCACCCCGCCCTATAAAATCAGCAGAAGAAGCGATTTGGGATATATGGACCCAAAACGACTTTATTCGCCTCAACGCGAGGCTAAGCCGACTTCATCCATTAATAAATCGATTCATTGAGCGTTTGGCGGATGGTATAAAGGAAAAGGACGGAAGATTTGAGTGCCAACCGTCTTTAGTCGGAAGCGCTAAAGAAGAAACAAAAGCTGTTATTTCAGGAGACTTTGATTTTAACTTCAAACTGATCAAATTCGGTCAATTTTGTGAACCGTTTCCACATCCACTTGGTTCGAAGGGATACTTTGAACTTAGACGGAAGTCAAATATGGATACAAAGAGTCGGAATGACGGGAAGTTTGACTGTTTCTTCAATTCAGATCAATGCCTGCTGACTAGCGAAATCAATTATCGATTTCAAAACATTTTGGAAGAAATCTTAGGTGACCATAATTTCTGGCGAGGAGAACACCTGTTTGAATGCGACTTTTTCGATAGAGGCTTTTATAGTAGGCCTACAATAGAAAACGCTGGTCTGTGTAAAACATTTCTTCTAAGAATGATTCATCCTGTTGAGGATGGAGAGGACGACTTCCTTTTGGTCAACATATCAATTGACATCGTGGCTTGTATTCAGGTGGAAGATTGGTGGCCAGAAGTCACATTGCCAATAGGTATTAACCCAGCTGTAAAAACAGACGGTTGTACATTCGTCTTTGATCGGCCACCTCGTGATACTTCCAATCCTCGTGGCGCTGGCTATCTCTTTTTCGATACATTTGCCAGAATTTCTTTTGCACCAGTTGAAAGTCGAATCATAAAAGAAAGTTCGCTTTTAATGAAGGCTGCATATATTATTTGCAAGCTGTTACTTTACTACCTGAAGGGAACAACTTATCAATTGAAGACTTCTTTTCTTTTTTGCATGGAGGCTCTTACTACCCTAAATGGCAGCGAAGCAAGAAACAAGGACGAAATTACGCAAAGGCAACTCGCCTTCTGGGTCGAGAGGATCATGTTTTGCTTCGTGGAATTTTCTCGACATCACGTTTATCCCTGTTACTTCATGCCCTCCTTTAAGCAGGAGGAAGTAACAAAATTTGGTGAGAATAAAAATAAAATTTGGAGGAAAAGCAAGGGAAAGAAAATGATGGACGTTTCTATACGATACTCTAAAGTCTTTGACATTTACCTTGACCTATGTCCAGATGATGCTGCAATAGAATTTCCTGCAGCATCATCGCTCGGTTCCTATAATTTTATTAGTGAAGAAAGTTTCAATGCGTTTCACTTTCCAAGCTGGGAACATTATGATCGGGAAAAATTTATTAGAAGACTATCTTCACGTAGTCTTGACTAATCAATACAATTCTTATGTACTGCAATGCAAACTAATTTCATCTAAGCCTATTCTTCCTACTTTTTCATGCTATTATTGTTTGTACCTAATGATGTGGGGGATGACTAGACAAGCGTTAGCTTCTTCTCTCAACGAGTCGATTCTTCTTGCTACACTGCTCTATTATCTACTGCCCAATGCATACCTCAAATCTTTTCTGTCTATACTCTTGTTTCATTCCGTGTACTAAGATACTAAAGCATTGTGATAATAGTATGTTTATACTGAATCTATTCAATAAAATTTGATTGATTTGATTTTACTATGACCTATATATATATATATATATATATTATATACTAGCTGGGGTTAGGGTTGCCAACCGTCCCGGATTCGCCGGGACAGTCCCGGAATCGACCCTGTGCGTACCGTGTCCCAGATTGATCTAAAATTGTCCCAGAATTTGGTCCAGAGATCCACTTACATGTAGCACAATTATTGTTCCTATTAATTTTTGCTTACTAAACTCAGCCATTTGTACGCTGAATTTCACGTTCTGCTCTCTATCAGACCTAAGCTATTACATTACATTGTTGACCGAACATCGGGCGCTAAAGTCTTCAAAACTTTACAAATCACTGACACTCGGTTTTCGATTTAGCATTATTGTGTCCAGTTTTATTGCTTTTTTGCATGAGAGCGTTCAGCATTATGAACGATCTGTTGTCTAACAATCGCAAGTATACCTGAGCACCGAGAGTTCACCCACCTTATTAAAGCACAACATGATTGTGCTGATTTCTGCGAATTTGTGTCCAGTGTTCAGGAACTGCTTAACGCACATAAGTAGGCCCTATAATATGTTAATTATAGGCCCTAAGTTTAATATAAATTCTGCTCTCCGGTCGCAGACCTATGAGCCTACGGTACCTACGAACCTCCCTAAATTTGGGCTCATAAGTCTTTCTCTGATGAGCCTAGGTGACTGGAGCTTGAAATGTCTTTTCTTGAGGTTGAATCTTGTCTTAAATTTAGGCTATAAAATTATGTCTTTTGATGATTTGCATGAAATTATAAAGACTTTTAGTAGATTGTAGATGTAGATTCTACACTGGGCTGACACAACATTTGTTACATTATGCGCTTCTGTGGATTGTGTAAATTGGTAATTTTAGAATGATTAATTATCAGGTCATAAAGATAGTGAAAAACAGTTTGGCTTACTCTATATTGAATCTAACAGAAAATTGCTTGTAAACTGAAATTTCGACATATGAAGTTGAAAGATTCATATCTTTTTTATCCGTTCAACTTTATCTCATGAAATTTTGGAATCATATTCTTGGTCCAATTCTCTAAATATTTGGAATTTGTTAGCGTGATGTGCCATCAGGTATTAGAGATATATGAAAAACAATTTGGCTTACTTTTGTTTGAGTCACGGTGTAGATATATAATGTGTGTTGCGTCGGAGCCGGGTCACAAGCGCCAAGATGCGCATTGCGTCAGCTTACTCAACAGATGAACATCGGCCTATGTGTTGCGTTCGTCGTGTCTACACTTCACACGCCAGTGTGTTGAGCTGTGTAATTTTCTAACTTTTATTATTGCTGCATGGTTTTGAGTCTTCGGAATTTTGTGTACCGTACTTCAATTGTCATCAATCGTAATCAGGTTTTCTACTGTACTGTTTGATTTAATTTAGTTATTAAAGTGTACCTTTGCTTTAAAATGTTGATTCGAATCGGTCAAGTAGATGTTACTTACTGTAATGATATTCAAAACGGTCGCCTATTGCAAAAGATCCTTTTTCTCCAATTGCCGCAATATTAGCCGGATTAAGCCTACGGGTTTCTACAATTTCTACGCCTTGCTCATTTGCACATGTGTGCAGCACACGTCGTCAGTATACGGTTGATGTCACTACATACTACATAGTTTACTTCAAGCCGAGGGTCTCTAATAATTGACCCTGTGCGTCATACGTTCTACCCTGCCTTCAAGATGCGCATTACGCAAGCTTACTCAACAGATGGTCTCCGTCAGATGTGCTCACCTGACCAACGACCTTTCACGTCTGCTACGAAAAACACTGTTTAACGCTCGGATTTTGTGTCCATCAAACTGCCGTTTGCAACGCCGTTTGCCAGTAGCCAGTTCTGGCGGGACGTTTCCTTCCACAGAGTCACCTGGTTGTTTAGAATTATACCTTCAGATCGTAGCCCTTCAACTGCTTCACATCACCGATCTTCTTACCTTTCTCCAGTAATACGATCTGGTACCTGGAATACTCTTTCGCTTTCCAGCAAATCAACTTACGTGCCACATACGCTTCAACAATGCGAGATCGATGTTACTGAGAGCAGGTACCAGAGACAGATGACAACAGTTCAGCGTGCTTCTCCACCCATGGACGTACATTGTAACTTTCCACGAAAAAGTGGTGGTGACTATTCCTCTGCTCACAACTTCTCCCTTCAATTCTTTCCCTTGGCTCCCTCCACCCTTCCCCATATTCGAATTTAGTATAAAATAATCTGGCGTGGTTTTGGTGGCCAAAATTTCAGACGACCTATATATGTCTCGCTTGGTCGTTTGTCAGAAGAGATTTTGCAAAAAATTCACAAATCGCCGGCTAAAAATCTGATGACTTTGCTTTTAGTCATCAACTTAAAATAGGGCCTTCATGCGTATTTCCCTGCACAAGCCCTGCGTTTCATTCTTCTCTTTCGTGGTAAACCGGCTGTAGGCCTATTTAGCTTTTTCTAATGATTATCACTGCACAAGATTGTTTTTATAACTGCACAAATTCATTCACAGCTGCACATTTTATGTAGAACTGCACGTTAAAAAAGTCCTACCTAATGTCCCGAGTCAACTTCTCCGGCTTTAGACACGTGTATGGAGGTTCCACCAATGCTATTGTGATTGTAAGCTAACTTGTAATAATGATTCCGAATGGTTTTTTAAGGCACAGCCTCGAGCGGAGCCATAACGATTTGTGGGGAGAAAACTACTTCACTTTCAATCCCAAAGTTTAACGCGAAAAGGGAATTCCTTCCCTTTCCGCCTTATAATTTACGGACACGAATGTGGACAGCGAACACAGCCTCTATCAGCATTGGCGTCATTGCGATATAGGCTATATCAATCATGAATAACCTCTATAATCTATTATTCTATAATTATGTAGGCCTACCGTATCTATAGCAAACCATACAAGGCTACAATAAACACAGATCAATTAATATTAATTCAATCCCAGTTTCTATTTATAATAATTATGTTGCTTGCAAACTGAACCCACAAACCCTTTGTAAGATTAGCAATATTAAAATAACATGCAGCGTTCTGCCAGCCTGAAGTGTTGATTAAACGAAAATTTAATTTAATTGTTAGACAGTCAGTTACTTTCGCGTTAAAAAATTTATTTGCCGGACCACAAAGTGGTGGTGACTGTCAGCAAATTCTTCGACCAGTTTCCCCTTGATCTGGAATGCCTTATCACTTGAACTAGTCAACTCGTGATTATGGACGTTTTAAATCTTCGTCTTGAAGATGCTTCCGATCCAGCTGCCATCTTTTTCCTCGAGCTTCTTTCTCAATTTGGATTAAGTCGCATGTAAATGAAGCTCTACTTGTTAACTGGGAAGCATTCTGGACCTGATCATTACGGCTGGCAATGAACAACTTCTTGACATACAAGTTCAACCTCCTACACTCTCAGATCATGCGTGCATCCAGTTCCTGTTACCTCATCTTCAGTTTCAGTCTCTTCATGCCTTTGGAAAGTCTCGTGGCTGGAAATCCCTTGACCGTCGGAAATTCTATGAAGCACTGCGCCGATCTAAGCTGTCTTCTCCGCCATCGACGCCAGATGCCATATAGGTTCTACCAGCTTTTCTACCATGTTCTCTACACTTCCACCATGAACCTGCTTATCGACACCATGTACCTATACGAGAAGTGTGAAGAATCGCAGTCAGCCATTGGCGTCTGGTTCAATCGCGATTGTCATAAAATAGCCTACGTCGTTGCTCTGGTTGCCTAGAGAGACATTTTCGTCGGACTCGGCATCTGGCCGATCGACTGGCGTATAATTATTGTTCAACCTCGTGCTCTTCACCAGCTCTACTGTCGGCAGGAGGACGGCTATTGGGATTTCAGAAAGCTTGGTCTTACGAGTAAAGTCTATAAAATTGGAATATAGTTCAAATTTGTCATTTTCACCCGTATTAATTAAGCGAAATCAAATTGCTAATAGTTCCAGCTAAATCATCTCTCTGTTGAAGGCTTTTCGTAATAAAACCATAATTGAACGTTTTAAATCGTTTAGACTACATGTCCCATACTTTAAAATACACCATTTAATTTTGCACAAATTTTCCATGGACAGGTTAAACCGCGCTCTCTTCAACATCCTTGACCATTTTGCTTAGACTCCTAGACACTCTTCTGGCTCGCCGCTTGCTGGAAATTATTGCCACCGGCCCGCCATTAAACGAACTCAATGCAACGACGTACCATTAACTCATGCCACTTGATGGCAATCATTGCAAGACTCCTTTGCCTTTTTGATTAAATTTTCCTTTCGAGAATTACAGCCACTTAGTCACAATTGGAGCAATTAATCGCTGTCTTGATCAATTAATGTCTCTTCACTCTCTTGGGAATCGGCTTCCAAAAGAACCCTGCAGTCCTGTGAACGGTTTTTCTTAGAACCAAACCTTTCCTGGCACAGGTTTTATTATCCAGCGGTCTTCCGCTGTATATCTAAACAATATACAATACAATACAACCAGGGCTGTACTGGTAAATTTTAAGGTGAGTATGCGCTGACCGGGAAAAAAACGAAAAAAATTCTGGCGGCTGACATCCGGCAAAAATTTCCACATTTTCCCGTCCAAAAAAGTTGATGACCTTTTTTATTATTTTTTTAGTCATCCGGCCAAAACTTTACCCAATTTTCCCGTCCGAAAGAGCTGATAACCTTTTTTTGGTCATTCGCTCAAGAGTTTGTGAAAAATACACCTAAATAACCTTTGCTTTTCTCGCGTATACCCTCACGCCCTTGGTGAGGTAAGTATACGCTGTATACCCGCGTACACCCTGGTTTTTCGCGGTGAGTATACGATGCCGTTTTTTTCCGGAGGTAAGTATACGCCGAATACCCGCGTATACCCTTGATTACAGCCCTGAATACAACTGCAATTTGACAATGCCCTCCTTACAAAGCTCAGAAGCGCATATTGAAGTTCGGCGGTCATTATATATAGGTGGACTGGAAAAGAATTTTTTTTGGTGTATGGAACATTGATCATAAGATGATTGGTCATAGGACTGTTGGTCATATATGGACGATTGGTCATGAGGTCTATTGGTCATAGGGCCTTTTGGCCATATGGACCATTGGTCATAATTATGGTCTATTGGTCATATGCAGTAGCGGCGCTAGGGAGGCTAGGGGGGCTAAGCCCCACTAAAAGGCCATCCATTTTTTCATGTAAAAATACAATATTTGCACGATTAACCCCCCTGTAGCCCCCAAACAATAACCGTAAAGGCACGCGCGAGGTTTGACACACAGTTTGGCGGATTATGAAAAAGGACCATTTTCGAATATTTCGATCAAACGACTAAAAAAAGGTCGTCAGAAATATTGAAAACGGAAACTTTTTCCCGAAAATCCAGCCCCCCAAAACGAAAATCCTGGCGTCGCCACTTACATGTATCATATGGACGATTGGTTATAGCAATTTGCAACGTTAAATTTGTCGAGTCAAGTTATAGAAAACACTTGTTGAAACACAAGCCAAAACATGTAGGCCTACTACACTGTTAGAAGTAATGGTTTTGTATATGGTATGTAAATGGTATTCCATCCGTGGTCTCTATCTCTACCCTATTAAGGTATACTGGAATACCATTGACAAATGGTATTATGGGATACCACTTGGGAAGGTTTTCAGATGGTAATAAAAAGGTTTGTTACAAAACCAAAACCGTTATAATATGGTTTCAGTAAGGTATTCTACTAAATCATTGCATTGGGTTTTTAAATGGTAGTAATAGAGTTATGTTCAATACCTCATGAAATGATATTTTACCAGGTATTCAACTAGTGCCTTGTAAAACCATTGGAGAATTGAAAAGGTATTGTGATATACCATAACCAGTGGCGGTTCTAGGAATTTCGCTTTGGGGGGACTAAATCGGGGCTAGAAAAATATTGGGGGTCCTAAATTTTCCACGAAAATTCTGACGACCATATTAAAAGACATGACGGGTGTTTGACATTTTCGCGCCCACTCCACCCACTACTCTAGCCGCCAGGCCCTACACGGGTATATTACATTAACGTGTTACTTTTATAACGTGTTACTCCCATCACCGGATAAAAAGTACTGTTATTCACAATATTGTATATTACATGAGCAACAGGTACATCAATATACACAATGCAATAATAATAATAGTGTCTCTGTTGAGAAAAATGTATAAAATAAATTGCATTATGGAACCAAAAAGCAGTATGAGTTCAGAAATAATAATGGTAGTGTTCAGAACTTGAAAATTAGCCGTCGAAGTTGAAGGACTACGCAGAAAAAGGCATTAGTCGCAAGTCGGTCGGTAGGTATGTAGAAGAGGCAAAAGTAACCAATGGCGGAGGTTACTCCAATTGCCAGAGTCGGTCGTCCTCCACCGAAACCAAAACACTCGGCATATTTACTTAACAACTTTCTCCGCCAAATGTCTAACTACGCCTGGCACGGAAACCTTGCACCCCATGCAATACTTTTCGATGAAGAGGCAGGTGCGACTCATCGTCTCAGGATAACGGACTGAAAAAACCCAGAACACAGCGTACCAGGCTTCAAACGCCTTTGTGTACGAAGACGTAACGAGCAGTTCGATGTTGTCGAAGTGCAGAGTCCACTGCTGGCTGCCACTGACCGACACGATGGATGGTACTGGATTACTGGTGCCCTAAAAAATTCAAAAGCCACAACAACCTCAACAATGGGGAAAGGTTAATCTCTTTATAGTCTCAACACACCATGGGCCAGGCTTTTCTGCGCCACCAGTCGTGTACATGTAATACAATACAATCAGGTTGCAACTCCGCCACGAGGGGAACCTATCGCGCCGGTCCAAAGCCCGGGTAAAGGAGGAGGGTTGACCTGAGGAGAGTGGGCGTCTCCCAGGTCGTAAAAACCAACAAGGTCTGAAAATCCTATATCAGAAAAGAAAAGAGACAATCATGCAGAAGGCAATAAGGCGGAAAATGGGCCTGTTTGGACATATCGCTAGAATGAGTGACGACAGGAAACTCAAAGCAGTGGTGTTTGGAGTAATGGATGGGAAGAACAAGAGAGGAAGACCACGTAGAGAATGGACAGACGACATAGAAGACTGAGGTCAAGACACTCTGCAAAGACTGTATCATATGGCGCAGTACAGAGACGGATGGAGAAGGAGAATCAAACTGACACTGGAGGCCTATGAGCATGAAGCTCATGGTTCATGATGATGATGATGCATGGTTTTAGATGCATTTTTTGCATACTAACTTACAAAAAGTTAAAATGGCAACAAGCAACAGTGAGAATTACATTACCTGCATCGATAATTGTCCACATTGGACTCGCTATAACACGGATCCGGTACACTCGATATTATGTTATATATATATGTACTGTAATGGTTCAACATACCTTGGCACGCTCCAAGAAGATGGAGTCGGTCTTGTCCGCGAGGTAGAGGGCCAGGACTCTCACTCCCAGAATTACCGACAATCCTGTCAACAACAAGATAAAGTTACAGTTAATCACCCAATTTATATCCTGCAACAAATATCCTTTTAACTCGCAACATAATGTTCATTAATAATTTTAACGACCACAAAAAGGATGGAAGCCTGACTGAACCTTGGCCTAGTGGACGCCACCTGGATTGAACTAGGACCACATCTGTATGTGAAGCCACAGCTTAACTGCTACACTACATCACCTACAATTAGTATAACAACTGTACATAAAGAATGTGCTTAAGAATGTGTTTTGTAACTATGAATAACAGCACACAGACAAAAAAGTATAGTAAATATTCAGCAGTGGCATTATAATCTACAATATAATCATAAACAAGGTCTTTACAATAAATAATATGGCAATTAGTGAGAAATAACCTTTGTGAGCTTCCTCATCAAGAGTCTCGTCCATCCTGCGACTGTGCTCACACAAGATAGACTGCAAGGAATCTGCCTCGGAGCCCCGACGGAACTTCTGCTTTGCAGCGATGACCAGAGCAGCGCTGAAGTCTCCGAGTCGTTTGACGGCTCGGACATCAACGTTGTAGAGGTTCATCGCGTCACCCACGAGCTGCAAAGTAATTTTCATACTTGCATTTTTAACATGTGCAGAATCCAGTAATTATTCTAGACACTTGCAGTTCAAACAGTACCAAATCTTGGATTTTGATGTGGCCTCGCATAACCACTTGGCCATCATGGAAAGCAAAACAGTTCCCTTAACAGCACTTTCAAACCATAAGTTGGGTCTCTCGTTTCCATAGCCTAGTTTACCAATGGACCGTATGCTGCAACGGGTCAACACAAAAGGTTTAAAATCAATAGCATGAGACCTTGACAAGAATGCACTAACATAATGATGTTGGCGGAGGCACGGAAATGACTCAAGCACTGCCGCGGTGGTCTGCTCTAGGCACATCTTCTGTCGATGACGTGCGGTCCTTTTCAATTTGTCAGTGAGCAACGCTTTGTCCGGCTGTGCCTTCCTACACTCACTGACAATAGCCGCAACGTTCTTGTCGATGGACCGCTGGTCCTCACCGGCGAGGGACAGCTCCACTTCCGAGACCTAGCACAAAACAGATGGACGGGCATGTTTAAAGCAGGCAATAGGTTGAAGAAAAAGGATCAACTGGCATTCAGTAACAAAGTAAGTGAAGTAACCAGGAAGCTCTTTTTTACCGTCAGCGAACATCTAAGTACTTGCTTACTTTGAAACGTGGGACTTTTGGTGAAGGGGCTGGTACCGAACCAATACACAAAGATGAATGTATTTCATCTCTGACCAATATTTGCAATCCATATTACCAACAAAGTAATACACAGCCAGAACCTTGTGCTTACCCCTTTTGGATCCGATTGGATTACAAACCTCAAATTCATCGAGGTAGAAGTGCAATCTTATTGCATCGGGATGATCAGAAAAAAAAGGATGGTTGGCATAAATACTCCCATCAACATAACTTGCCATGTGATAAGCGTCTTCGAAAACAGTCTTGCCTGACTGAATCTGTTGCCGCACATCAACGTTCGAGAGCATGAGCTTCAAAACTGAACTGACTGGTATGTAGTGAAATGATGGAGAGTTACCAGGACGTCTTGGTTCAAAGACAATTTCAATTGGCTTAGCAAATTGGAAATTGTCACAAATAAATCTGTTTAACTTGTAGTCAGTATTTATATGTTGGAAAATATCATCAAACATCGAGGTCTCATTTAGAAAAATATGTCCCATACCTGCTGATGGCGAAGTAATGCTTTGTTCTTCACAAACAGTTAAGAAAACTGACTTGTATGTGTCATGCAATTGTGAAACCAATAACTGCATTTCGTCAATAATATCTTGTTGTACACACACTGGCAGAATGTGTTTTTCTCTCAATTTAAGAATAGAGAAGGCCATGTGCTTTTCAAGGTCACTTACCGTCTGGTCAAGCGAGGCAAGTGTACATTTCTGATCATCAAGAATTTCCGTAGTACAAGCATGTGCACAACCTTCTTCAGTAGTAATTATTGCAACATTATCAAGACTTTCCACATCACTGGCGTCAATAACCGATTCAGACTCTGCAGTTTGAACATTCTTGTGCTTTGCCGCCACATGACGAACAAAATTCCTTACCTTATGGAACGTATCATTGCAACCTTCAATATTGCACGTGACATAGAAATGTGCAAATTTCTCGTGAAACAATCTTAAATGCTTACTGTACCGATACAGTGTTGTTTTGACAATGCCACAGTGCGTGCAAGTATACATCATCATGCAGTTCTGGTATGATCATAAGTGAAAAATTAACTAAATGAAATGTTCAGTAATGTTTAGCATTCACCTAAGAATTTGGGTTTGTAAGCACCAAAGCCGTGCTGGTCCAACCATACACCGACTTGCTCTTCCGTCCATGTCGATGCGTCCTCCATTTAAAAACACGCCTGCAAAGTCAACATAAAGTTACAAGGATTATTACTAATGACAGATATTAAATAATGGTCAGTGTTAGGATGAGATCGGCGATCTCATTTTATAACATGTTGGATAAAATGAGCTCGGCTATATTCAACCACCTACGGACAAAACTAACCCTAACACTAACCCTAAGACTAACCCTAACCCACCCTCACGACACTTAAACTAACCCTAAACGACCCTCGCCGTGCTTAAATTCTAGGTATAAAGTTTTTGATGCGGTAAGGTCGCCATTTCGAATACTGATGCTGTTGCGATGGACACGCGACGTGATTGGTCGACGTCGCCCGATCTCGTGTTAACACCGCTAAAATTAGATCGCCGATTTCGTTTTATAATTATTCATAAATAATACACGAGGAATACACAAAACAAATAGGGCCGGCGTTACTAAGCGCGCATCCTACTAAATTTCCGGCCGGCCGTTGCGGCCTTCAATCAAACAGTAATGGAGTAACAGGCTGAAACTCGGCTACCACTGTGGGCCTCCTGTCACATTAATCAAATTCCCGCCATTAGTAATAGTCGTCGTTACATGGTTCAGTTTATTAATATTTTGTGACAGAATATGAGGATAATGATAACCCGACTAAAATCAATGGGCACACAACACATGCATTGCAAAAAAAATTTGGATTTAAAAAGATTAAAACATTAAAACGTACCTTCTCTCTCAGTGATCACAGACGAAAAGACAACTTCCGTTGCAAAAATAATTTACGAAAGCTACTCTTAAACAAGTAAGTAAAAATAAATTTCTATGACGCATCGCAGAGTGCCCTTATGCGCCGCATTTATATTATAACGCGCGTCAATATTGAAATATATACATAATATAAAAATCATAAAATTAAAATTATAATACTATGCTCTTATCCTTACCTCCGGCCTCCGTTAATTTTGTCTTGAAATCAAATTTACATTCCCTGTGCATCCAGAACTTTTCATCTGTTTTTAATCATATTAACAGTGGAATAATTAGCTTTAACTAGACGTTAATTCCTATAAACTCCAGCGTTCTTATATAGGGCCTAGCATAAATGTGTGCTCAACATATAATACAATAATGTTATTCAACGGTTGAATTGACTATATTTGGAGTCAAATTAAGTATATTCATTCATTCATATCGAACATTTATATAGCGCCCCTTCAAGAAAACTGCTCAGAGGCGCTCCCAACTCCAGCACGGCTAAAAAGAACAGTCTTAAGATGAGAAAAGAAAGTAAGAGAAAGGGTCCTGCATGGGGAAAAGGCGAAGCTCCGAGCGCGCATGCATGCATATACATGCATGGTTGTGTAGAAATCTATAAAAACCAGTGGCATTTGTAATATAGAATTGCTTGGACAATCACCAGACATATATATAGCCGTAATGTCGACAGGACTCCACATTCGTAGGCCTATGCCCATTGCAAATGCCTCGTACATATGGAGAATCTGCGTGGCATAAACATCGAGGATGGTCCGTTAAGGTAATTTCAAGAACCATTTCAAATGGTTTAGAAACGGTTTACTGCTAACAAAAACCGGATAGGTATTCTATCAGCTGGAAAACCTTGAGTACTTTATAATACCATTAAAAAACTATTTAAAAAACCTCTACTTCTAACAGTGTAGATCGTGTAATTTGAATATAAAAAAACGTAAAACCACATGTGGTAAAACTGTTTAACTACAAGATTGTTCACTACTCTAGATGTCTACTACAAGATTGTTCACTACTCTAGATGTCTACTACAAGATTGTTCACTACTCTAGAAGTCTACTACAAGATTGTTCACCGCTTTAGATGTCGACTACAAGACTTTGGTTTCATAGACTTTTATAAGCATAGTTGAGCAGCCTACGGGTCGAACATTATTCTTTCGTGGTAAACATTGCCCATTCTCTGGTACTTTTTCAAACAGATACAACCAGTTAAATAAATCATTTAATTTCTTTGAAGTCAGTTCACGCATTCAAGTAATTATCTTCATAAGTTTTTTGCTTGGCAGTTGTTGTATTTGTCTACCAAAGCTAATTGTACCTAATAATTAATACCAGCAATCAACGGCGTAAAGAAGGTCACCGATATCGCCAACGGTCTATTTGTTTTAATTTTTAGACATAGGCTTAAGTTCGTTTATTTGCGGCATATGATTGATCAGCCTATGACCAATAGGCCCCGTGATCAATCATCCATTTCACCGATCAACCTATGACCAATTATCTAATGACCACTCATCCTATGACCAATCGACCTATAGGACCAAGTTTTCAGTTTATAAACTTTAGAGCAAAAGAGAGTTAAACCGCCCCTCCGGGCTCCGACGATCTTGATTCGATAATTAATCATGAATTGTGTGATGCATGGGCGGAGACTTAGGGGGGACAGACGGGACGGTCCCCTCAATGGATGTGATGGGGGGGGGGTGGGGCGGCCCATGCATTTGTCCCCTTCAAAGTGTTGAAGTGTTGTTAGGTGGCGATCATGTAGGCTACACAGTTTTAGCGAATGCCTAGCAAATCTCTCATCACCCGCTTATTTGCTGACGTCTTTGCAGCAGTTGACCAAAGCCACGTCACCTTGCTTGCCCTGTTTGACGTTAGCGCGGCGTTCGACACTGTCGATCACGCCATACTTCTTGAATGTCTCTCTAAATCTTTCGGCATAGGTGACTCTGCCCTTCTTTAGTTCAGCTCTTTTCTCTCAGATCGCTCGTTAGATGTGATCTTTGGGTCCACGCGCTCTGCGCTGTCCCTTACGGCTTGCCTCAAGGCTCGGTCCTGGCGCCGCTTCTTTACATTCTCTACACTGCTGATTTATCATTCATACTCTCCCTTAAGGGTGCCTCTGCTCATCAATATGCTGATGATACGCAAGCTTTTGTTCATGGCCCGTCTAGTGCAGCTGCATCACTGGTCGCTACTATCCTTGATGTCACCTCAGCGCTGGACCAATGGATGTCCTCTAACCGTCTTCGCCTGAATTCTGATAAAACACAATATATCGGGCTTGGCGGCAGAGCTCAGCTTGCTAAGATTGACATGAAGCTCCTCTACACTTTGTTCCCGGATATCCATTTCTCTTCCACTGTTCGTGACTTGGTCCGCAAAGGTTTGTCAGTCACTCTGGGACAGAGTAAAGCAGGGAGGTGACCTGGGGGGGGTCCCGTAGCTCAGTGGAGAGAGCGCTGGCCGTTAAACTGAGAGTCATCCGCGCGACCCGGGTTCATGCCCCGCTCAGGGCATTAATTTATTAAAATTTATGTTAGCTGCCGCATGGCGCTTTGCTGTTGTGTTGCTTGACTCGGGTTCTGCTAAAAATAAAGATAGCCCCTCCCACTTCTGACTTGGCCGATCAGAAGTGATCCAGTACTTAGGCCATTAGTTAAGTTACCGAACCCACTGCTGTAAAGCCGATCTGCGTGTCGTGCAACAGTGGGCCGTATTTCGTATAACATGTACTTGTAATCGTTCTGCGGTGTGTCAGATTGAAACATTAAAAGGAATATTATTATTACCGACGTCTCTGACGAGCGTAGACTCGGACCCGACCTGGGCTGATGAACCAAAGTCCTCCGTGCCCACCTTCTCGAGGTGCGGAGTGTTAGTACCCTTCCTTTAGGGAGGCGAACGAACGGGCGCGGCAGGCAAAACCAGGGGAAGGCAATGGCAAACCACCTCTGTTAACATGCCAAGAGAATCATATGATACACAGCAATCCAAAGAACAATGGAGAATGTGTATCAAGATGATCGCTAGAGCTCTACGAGCTGACGGCACAAGGTGACAAGGTTTGTGACTTGGGCTTCACTCTGGACCCTGTTCTTTCTTTCTCGGACCATATTAACCGTGTCTCGCGAACATGTCTCTACCATCTTCGCCAACTGCGTACCATCCGTCATTCACTTTCGCCGCAGACTATTAAGATGCTTGTTCACGCCCTGATCTGTTCTAGGGTTGACTTTGGGAACGCTGCATACGCCGGTCTTTCTTCTCTCAACCTCTCTAAGCTTCAGACAATACTCAATGCTGCTGCTCGACTAATTGCTGGTCTTCCCAAGTTCTCTCACATTTCTGTATTTATTCGGGACACTCTTCATTGGCTTCCTGTACCACAACGCATTGAGTTCAAGATTCTGACACTTATGCGCAGTTCTCTTCCTGAGGTTGCTCCCTCCTACCTCCGTGCTTTCTGTATTCAGGTCTCCTCTCTCCCCGGTCGCTCTGCCCTTCGTTCGGCAGCTAATGGCCTTCTTGTTGTACCTCGCATGCGTGGGGCTACTGCCCAGTCCAGAAGCTTCGCCTATGTTGGCTCCTCCTGCTGGAACCGTGTTCCACATAAACTACGTCTTGAGCTTCTCAGCCTCTCTCCCCCTGTGTTTAGGAAGCGCCTGAAGACTATACTATTCGTTAGCTAACTTTGGGTTGGGAGCGCTACTGAATCTGTGAGCGGCGCTATACAAGTGTTCAATTACAATTACAATTACAATTTAGGAATACGGCCAATGAGGCGAGCAGCAGAACGAAGAACTCAAGCCGTTTATCGATTGTTTTCTGATTTAAATCCTCGCACTTCTCTTTCTCTAGTTAACAATAATAACAGATTCAAAAGTCTAATTTGTATCTTGCCAATGTAACGGTTAAGTAATCCAGGAATGGGACTTTCGCTCGGAGCTGCTGATAAAATTCATAATTGAAACAATGGGCATAGCTAAAACATTATTCCTTTAGGTAATTGGTGTGGCGGTGCTTCCTAGGTGCTGCTCCTGTATATTTGTAAGAATTCTGTCGCACTACCATAGGTGCACAGAGGTGTCTTGCTCTACGTTCCTCCACTTCGGGTGCAGTCCTCAATTCCCCCAGCACAAACTGCTCTTAGACAGCACTGTGCTTGTATGTTATTGGTATGGAATGGGCTCCCACTGTCTTTACGCCTCATGCCTAGGGTTTGCTCAGATGAGTTTTATCGCAGCCTTGAAACCGTCCTTTTCAGCCGAGGTCAGGTCGCTATGGGCTCCTGAGTAGTAACCTAGACGGGGCGCTATAAAAATCTCCATAACGAACGAACGAATGAATGAATGAAATGAAATAATCATCTAACGGTCATAACGTCTAAGTACCACAAAGCACGACCGTACCTTAATAATATTGTGCCAGAAAGATTTTCTCAGCCGAGTCGAACGAGGTCCTTGCGATCAACAACCGCCCCTCTCAGCCGGCTCTTCTCTCCTACGTTCACCAGGGCATCCAGTCCCGAACGCCGGGCTCCGACGAGGACGACCCCAGGCGGGACGAACAGCCCCTCGGCCAGCGGCCAATGGAGACAGAAGACCCTCGCTCCTCCCCACGTCTACGAAGGCGACAACGACGCCGCTGTGGCCCAGACGACCGGGGAGCCTCAGCCCCCAACGCCAATAAGTCGAAGGCGCCCAACTATCGTAGCATTGATGACGATGAGACGCGGGTTACGTTCGGTAGAGACGGAGCGAAGAGAGCGATGATGCTGGATGATACGTGGATGGTTGCTATCGCTTGCTGGTTAACTGTTTGTGTGATAGGACGATGTTATTGCTGATGATGTTGGTGTAAATATTGTTGGAGTTTCTGTGAATGATGAGCTGATGTAAAGGTGGCCTCGTTCGAATGGAATAAATATTTTTATACTCCCCAAAATCGTTCGTTGTGATGTTTGACTTGAATTTAATTGAAATTCTTCGTTATGAAGAAATTGGAACTGGTAGATAGCAATGCGATTAGACTAGATGAATATTTTTTACCCTCAGGAACAGTATACAGGCCTACATGAAATTCCTCTGAATTTTTATTATCAGAATAACTGCTAATAATGCTAATAGTAATAATAGTATTATTAGTATTATTAAGACAACTATTTTTAACGCCAATATTTATTGACAACAGTTACTGTCCTTAAGCAGTTGTAGTGAACTCGGATTGAAAAGTTACTAATGGAACTCCTGACGCAGAGAGATTCTTATTCAGGGCAATTGAGTGATTCTCGTCCATTCACGACTCAACATCGAAGTCCAGATTCTAAATGGAGTGGTGGTCGTGGTAGTTCCGGTGGTGGAGGTAGTGGTAGTGGTAATAGCATCTTCGTAGTAGCTAAGGTAGTAGTAGTAACAGTTGAAGTAGTAGTTGCCTTTATTGCTATTGTAGTTGTGGAAGTAGGCCTATATCTGTGGAAGCAGCAGTGGCAGAGCTAGTAGAAGAGAAGGGAATAAATATGAAACGGACATCGACTATTATTAACATGCTGTCATCCTCAAGTTGTTCTTCCACCGCTTCTACTACTTCTACTAATGCTACTACTACTACTACTACTACTACTACTACTACTACTACTACTACTACTACTACTACTACTACTACTACTACTACTACTACTACTACTACTACTACTACTACTACTACTACTACTACTACTACTACTACTACTACTGCTGCTGCTACTGTTACTGCTACTGCTACTGCTACTGCTGCTGCTGGTGCTGCTGCTGCTACTACTACTACTACACAAATTCCGGGCCCCTGGGCAGAGTAGCCACGAGCAGTGATTCCGTTAAGGTGTGAATTCTTGGAGTCATGGACGCATCACATCAAAAAAGTTGGAATCCACGCCAAACATATAAGAGTCATGAACTCCACACTCATCAATTTTTGGAGTCCTATCGGGCCATAATAAGTTAAATGCAAAAAATTCGAATTTCTGATATATTATGCGAAAAAGGACCCAGCCATTATTATTATGTGACCTCCGCGAAGAATCGTATTTTTGACCCGCTCATCCTGCTGCAACTCGCACACTTCACGAGTCCCCACAAGCCTACGTACAAATCAGCTCTGCGGCTTACCTGTTTACAAAAGTTAATTTAGCTAAAATTAGCTATAAAACATTTATTTTACCGTTGGTACTATTTTCTAAGCATCTGTAGTCGTATATACCAATACATGCAGAAAATATCAAGTCATAAACTCATAAATTATAACCAGCATCTCCAGAGGTAAATAGAAATAAATATATTGGCCAATATCGTGGATGCGTCAATGGTCAAATAGGCTATAGGCCTATATAATATCACTCAACTTCGGTCACTCCATCGACTCTTTCGTCAAAAGGAAGCAGAATATTTGGAGTATCTCGTGGCCCGAAATGAAAAGAACCCGAGACGCCTCTGGACGTCCATCAAGGGCCTTCTGGGTCAAGCCTCCGCTCGTCTGCTGCTCCTTCCTTCTCTGCCAATGATTTCCTCAAGATGATGACGGAGAAGATTGCAAGTCTTCGTGCATCAACTGCCGACGCTCCTTTACCTGAATTTTCTAGGACGGAATTCATGTTTGACGGCTTTCGCCCCATCATTGAGGATGAACTCTGTCGGGTTATCAACTCTTCAAACCAAAAATCATGTGAACTGGATCCACTTCCTCCATTTGTTATTGTTAACATTTTAGATGACATTGCTCCATTTTTAGTTTACATGTTTAATAGGTTCCTTACCGAGGGTCACCTTCCAGCATGTCAAAAACGGGCTATAGTTTTCCATAGGCCTACTCTTAAGAAAGCTAACCTTGACCAGCACGTCTGTCAAAATTATCGTCCTATTTATAACCTTTCATTTGTCTCTAAAACTCTTGAGAGACTTGCCTCAATCCGGCTTCTCCCTTACCTTGAGCATTCTGGACTCCTGCCACCCAGCCAATCTGGGTTTAGAGGGCATCACTACACAGAAACTGCCCTGTTATCTCTCCTCTCTGATATCTACTCGGTCATTGATAAGTCACACTTAACACTTCTGGCGCTCTTTGATGTTTCCTCCGCCTTTGATATGGTTGACCATGAGATCCTGCTACAGCGTCTTCAACTTTCTTGTGGCCTCTCTGGGCCTCCTCTTAACTGGTTCAAATCTTACCTTTGAGATCGTTCTCAGATGATCGTCCTTGGTGATTCCAGAACGACCTGGGCTAAAGTTAACTTTGGAGTCCCACAGGGCTCAGTCCTTGGCCCAATCTTGTATCTACTTTATACTGCTGACATTCCTTCTTTATTTGCTAAACACTTGGCTACTGGCCACCTGTATGCTGACGATGTTCAGACCTTTGTACATGGTTCTCCTGCTGATCAGGTTGCTCTTGTGGAACAGATTGACTACTTGTCACATGATCTTCATTCTTGGATGTCGGCCAACCAACTTTCCCTTAATCCCACTAACATGCAACTGATCTGGTTTGGTACTAAACAACAGGTCCTTAAACTCAACTTCCCACTCTTGTCCTCAATGTACCCTGACTTTACATTTTCATCTTAGTGTCCGTGATTTTGGCGTCACTCTTGATAGCACCCTTTCGTTCTCTGATCACCTCTCACAGTTGACATGCTCATGTTATTATCACATGAGGCGTCTCAGAGCCATCAGAAGATCTGTTTCCTCTTCTGTATTTAAAACCATTGTTCATGCTTTTATTTGCTGTCAAATTGACTACTGCAACTCACTATTTGCTTGCCTTTCCAAAGTTCGCTTATCCTCCATTCAGTCAGTTATGAACTCGGCAGCCAGACTTATTGCTCGTCTACCTCGCTACTCCCACATTTATACCTACATGACTGATGTTCTACACTGGCTTCCTGTTGCTTCTCGTATCCAATTCAAGGTACTGCTCTTAGTTCAAAAACTCAAACTGGACAAGCTCTTAAATACCTTTGTGACTTGATGCATAAACCCCTCTCTGCAGTCTCTTCCCGCCCTCTCCGGTCTGCTGATCGACTAGATCTCTTGGTTCCAAGGGCAAGGACTGCCATGGCCCAGCACCGTGCCTTTGCCATTGTAGGCCCTTCTATGCGGAATGACCTCCCTCCCACTATCCGTAGTAAGATCTTATTGGGGGTGTCATCTTCAGCTCTTCGCTACTTGAAGTCTTTTTTATTTCCTCGGAGCTGCCACGCTGAGAGCGCCTCTGAATAGCTAGTCTGTAAGAGGCGCTTTATAAATGCTCAGATACAATACAATACAATAATAGACTAAGCCTGTTTGAAATTCTACACAGACTACCCTAGCTGCTCCTAAGGTGGCCTGGTTAAGTTTGTTGACCATGTTTATCCCAATTCACCCTATGAACAAATGCATAACTAAATTTGTATTATGACGGCAGTATTCTCGCAGTCACCACTCTTGAAGGTGTTGATAATCACCGATAATTTTTGACCCCGTGCCGAGATATGTATTTGAGACATGACAGTGTAATCCTGGTTTTAAACAATTTGCCGCGACGATAATTTACTGCTGAACAATCTTGCACAGCTCTCTATGAGTGTCATCAACACGTTAACTGTTTTGAAGCAGAGTGTAAGCATGCTATCTCTCAATGACCCTTAAGAGACTGTTTTACGACACTGCTTGATAACGAAGCGCTTAGCGTCGCCTTCATCCAGGCTTGGGACTGTCACTGCCTGGCACAAAGCATGAGTGTGCAATACACTGCAATGCAGTGGCGGAGGAATTTCGCCCTTGCGCAATGGACCACCGACCCTCGTCTCCGGCAGGCCAGCGACAGGCCAGAATTCCGTGGCCTGGAGATCCCGGGACACTGCAAAGTGCACGCATTGCATTAACACGGACGAGTGACCTTTGAAGCAGGCACTCTATCTTTGGTTGAGTTGAGGGTAAATTCATTCTAAATTTGTGTACAGAGGGGAGAGAAGAGATGGTTGTATGTCGTTGAATTCTGCCCTCGATAAATCTAGCACGGCTAGAGACGCGTCTTCTTTCTCTAATTATTATTGATTCGGAATTAACTCCGCAAGAACATTGTGCAACAAAAGCTTTCTCATATATAAATTGTATGGTCCAGTCACTGACGACCCTTGAAATCAATAGATGTCATAATGATCTAATCAATGTGCATGTTGTCCTTAGTTTCAACCTGGTAACCATGAAGACTGTGTCGAATTAGAGTGTTTTTATCGGATGCATTATCGTCTATAGGCCTAAGTCATATAAACGAGTCGAAGATTAATAGCGTCTCTCTCTGCGATTACGGTTCATATTCAAGCGGTTATGTAGAGTGCTAGACCATCGACTTGCAAGATAATAGCAAGTGGATTACTATAAGCATTTAAGACATACATGCAAGTGGTTGACTTGTGCGTGGCTTATCGTTCAACTATACGACTTGTGGTGAAATTGCTAATACGCAGGTAATGGAACTACAAATTTTGACAATTTAGACCTAAGTCTATCTGGTGAATTCATTACTGATGCATGTAATCGTATTGCAACCAAAAACGAATCACTGGTTTTGTTCTATATTTCTTCACCGACTTTGTCAGAGCCCCACACAATGGTAGACCCATATCATCCACAAATAGGCTAAGAGGCTAGAAGCGTTTTACATATGTAGGCTTTGATGCTATCTCCCTTAATACGTGACAGATATCACATCTTGTATACTGAAGGATTCTTTAATGTAGTCCTAATGTAATGCATTGTAATGCAATGTAAATGTCAGAGAATTCCTCAGCGCCCACATAAGCCACGTCAGTGAGACCAAGCAGGTTACCTACCGGTGCTATATCAAATCCAGGCCGCAATAGCCAGAGCTGTCCTTTTCGTTCCGGTGCCAAGTCAAAATCTGAGGATTTCAAGCCGAGGAGACAGAGTGGCGCTACGGTGGTAGCCGGTGATGATGGTGGTAGTGCGATGGAACCTGATTAGAATCGGGATAGAACAGCTTGAAGAGATCGATTCTAAATCGTGAATGGAAAGCAGCATTGGAGAGTACAAGCAAAATGTACAGGAGGAGACGACTATTATTGTTGTTTTCTGCTCTGCATGGCGTATCATATAGGGATGTTTGGTGGCAACCGGATTTAATCACGAGCTTCTCGTCCAATACGGAGTTAATGTGAATAAACGACAAAACAGGGACATAGGCCTGTCTTCGAAGAACTCAAGTAGCTATAGGAGAGAACTGGCATGTCAGCGAAGACAACACAAAAATTCGCAAATTGGTTGGTGGTCATTTAATCGGTCCATGAACACCGGTATTATTCATACGTGTCGTATCTTATCTCTTGTATAGTGACGGATTTTGTGATGGAAGCGACGACGATTGTTATCGTCTTCTGCATGGCGTCTCATTTAGGCCTATAGGCCTAATTGTAAGGATGTTTGGTGGTGATCGGATTTTAATCACGAGCCCAGTACGGAGTCAAATACGTAAGTAAAGGATAAAGCAGAGACATGTGTATATATATATATATATAAATATATATATATATATAGGACTACACCCAAAGAACTAAAGCAGCTATAGGAGAGAACTGATAGGACTATACCCAAAACAACATAAAGGAGTTATAGGCCCAGAAGAGAACCGGTATATGCCAACGAAGACAAGACCAAAATTTACAAATCGGTAGGCGACCACTTTATCCATCCATGGATATTGCGTGAGTGCTCAGTGTTAAGAAACGAAGCGGATCACTTAGTAAACGATAAGATTTTAATAAGATTAATCGCAACGATCCAGAACTGAAACTAGCTGTCTTGCAGCCATTAACGGAAAAAGGAAGAACTAAACTCGAGAAAGAAGAACTGATGACTACATAATGTTAGGATAATCATAGTCGTTATATAGCGCTAGATCTATAAAGTCCAACACCCCTCCTTAACGACTACTTTACCATAACATCATAACAAAAAATAAACTGTTCTCTCAATTTAGCCCAATTTCACTAGTAAACTTCATAGTTTTAACTGCTTCCAAAGGCTTAGTTAAGAGATCAGCTATCATGTGTTCACTAGGACAATACTTAATGTCTAGTTCCTTCTTTCTGTACATTTCCCGTACGAAATGATATTTAGTTCCGATATGCTTTGTTCTGTAACTGTTTCAAAACACCCTAATCTTCATGACCAAATTGACCATAGTTTTATTCATAAGTTCTTCAAACTTCTTTAACATTGTAAATTTTGTCGATGCTACAATCAGGTCATCCACATGAATTGAGATGTAAATCCATCCATCATCGTACTGTTTTGAATATAAACATTGATCATTGTCACTTCTCTTGTATCCATCAGTGACAAGTACTTCATTGAGCTTTTTGTTCGATTCATTTGCTCCTTGTTTAAGTCCATATAAATTCTTTTTCAATTTACAGACTTCTGTAGTGCCTTTCTGATATCCATCAGGTTGTTTCATGTAGACTTCATGAGATAGTTCACCATTCAGGTAAGCTGTTTCCACATCATAGTGTTTTACTATCATGCCTTTAGAACCTGCTATAGTCAAGACAGTTCTCAGAGTTGATGGTTTTGCTACTGGAGCAAACACTTCATTATAATCTTCTCCAAATTTCTGAGAATATCCTTGTGCTACTAAACGAGCTTTATATCTTGTTATATTTCCCTTTTCATCTTTCTTGATTTTGTAAACCCATTTTGCTACCAATGGCTGTTTTGTTTTCAGGTAATTCTGTTAAGATCCATGTTCCATTTTCATTCAATGATTTCATTTCATCATCCATTGCTTTCCGCCAGGATTCTTGTTGTTGACAAGATATGGCTTCCTTGTAACTTCTTGGTTCTGGCTCAAACGTTGTTATTTTATTCATGGTTTCAATTAGTCTTTCAGGTGGTTTCGCCTTGTTGACTCTTTCTGATCTTCTTAAATTTACCTGAGTGTCTGTAGTTTCTGTAATTTCCTTATCAGGCTGTGTAATTTCTTCCTCGGGTAATTGATGTGTCGGAAAAAGAATAGTTTCATCATCAAAATCTGAATTTGATGACAGTTCTTCAATGTCCAAATCAAAATCACCCTCTGTTGACAAATGTGGATCTGTCTCGAGAAAAATTACATCTCTACTGACGTATACTTTGTTAGTATTCACATCTAGTAGTCTGTAACCTTTTGTGCCTCTTTCATAACCAACGAAGGTCAATTTCTTGGCTTTATCGTCCAATTTCTGTCTTTTCTCTGCAGGAATTGGTACGTACGCTTTAGATCCAAATCTCTTTATATAGCTTAAATTTGGTTTTCTTTTGTTCCATCTTTCATAAGGAGTGACTTCAATCCCTTCAACTGGTAATCTGTTCTGTAAATGGTTTGCTGTCATTATGGTTTCACCCCAAAATTGTAGCGGTAGATCTGCATCCTTTAACATGCATCTTGTCATCTCGGTGAGATAACGATTCTTTCTTTCCGCACAACCATTCTGTTGAGGAGTATAAGGGTTTGTGAATTCTGCTTGAATTCCTTCACTTTTCATGAAATTCTGTAACCTCTGAGCTGTGTATTCCCCTCCTCTATCTGATCGAATTCTTTTCGGTGTTTTACCAAACCTTGTCTGAACATGCTTGACGTACTCTTGAATCTTTTCAGGTACTTCAGATTTATTTGCCAATAAATACACTTGTGTATATTTACTGTAATCATCAATCATCGTCATGAAATATCTTTTCCCACCAGGTGTTGTATTCTGCATTGGTCCACAAACATCTGTATGTATTAAGTCTAGAATCTCATCTGACTTGGAATCTGACTTCTTTGGAATTGACTTTCTTGTCATCTTTGTTTGAATGCAACATTCACACACACTTGAGAATTTACACGGCTTGATGACGATTCCTGATACTTTATTCTGATTCACCATGTTTTGTATGGCTTTTGGATCTCTGTGTCCCATTCTGTTATGCCAAACGTGTATGCAACCTGTGCAACTTTGTGCAACCTGTGCGATATGTGTTTCCTTTACTTTATTCGTTTGGTCAGATATTCTCAATTCAAACAAATGATTTTTGTCATCTGCAATTGCTATTGCTTCTCCATCCTTTATAATAGTGCATTTGTTTTCTTTGAATCTCACTTCACAACCTTTACTGACAAGTTTCTTTACTGAAATTAAATTTCCTTTCAATTGTGGGACGTACAAGACTCCACACAATTTTGCAACATGTATCTCTCCGTTTTCCTTTATGAAATTAATCATCACATCACCACTTCCAGCTGTTTTAATCTTTCGACCATCAGCGAAAAAAACTTCACTGTTGCACTGTCTGTTAATGTTCAAGAAGAAATTTCTGTTACTGCACATATGTGTTGTTGCACCGGAATCAACGTGCCAAACACAGCTTATGTCTTTTGCGTATGTTTTAAGACATGTAGGTGCTACACTTTCTGTTGGTTTTTCTTCATTGAAATTTTCTCTCAACGTTTTAACCGCATGGTCTGGATTTCTTTTCTTCCACTGGATATACTTTTTGCAATCCCTTTTTAAGTGGTTAGGTTTCTTACAGAAGTAACATGTGCGATGTTCTTTAGGATTTGTTTCTGGTTTTGTTGCCTTTAAAGCCTTTAATTCCTGTACTTTATGTGTTGAGGAATTACTTGTCCTTCTTGTAATTACTTTAATTCTTTAATTCTTGTAATTACTTGTCCTTCTTGTTTTTCACTAATTCAACAGTCAAATCACCTTCAGGTCTGCATTCAAATGCCGTAATCAGTGTCCCGTAACTTTCTTGAAGGCTACTGAGGAAGAAAGCAACTGTTGAATGCTCTGCCAACGTTTCTCCCAACGCCGTGAGCTGATCAATTAAATTTTCCATTTCCGCAAGATGGTTTTGCATATCACCATGTTCTGTTAACTTTAATGCACACAATTTTCTCAATAAATTGACTTTACTGGACAGTGTTGCCTTTTGATAATACTTCTTTAATTGTTCCCATGAACCTTTTGCCGTAGTTTCTTTCCTTATTAGATGAAGTTGGTTGTCTTCAACTAACAAACCTATCGTGGCCCTTGCTTTTCCATCTTTACTTTGCCACGCTTCCGTAATAGGATCGGGGGTTTCTTTAGTGACAGTGTCCCACAAATCCTCTTTAATTAGCAGAAGTTCAACTTTAAACTTCCATGTCTGGTAGTTCTGGTTATTTAATTTTGCGATTTTACCTGAGCCTTTATCCGTCATCTTTATTCTTTCGGTGAAAAGAAATAAACAACTGTTTCTCGCATTTCTGTCGCGATGTAAGAAAACAGTCACGCTATACTGCGCAGTTGACCGGATCAAGGCCGTAGCTAGGGGGTGTTTGAACACCCCCCGAAATGGAAAATGTGAAAAATAATATAATGCATTTACGAACATATGACGCTAAAACCATAAAATAAAACCATGAAAAGACCCCCCGAAATGGAAAAATGTAGTTTTTGGGAAGGAAAATTGGTGAAACGCCCCCCGAAATAAAATCCTGGCTACGGCCTTAGACCGGATTATCCTTATATGTTTTATTAAAGTTCCGTATCATAAACTTTTGTGATCATTACGTGCTCTGTGCTTGCTGGGCCCATAACCTGTTAAGAAACGAAGCGGATCACTTAGTAAACGATAAGATTTTAATAAGATTAATGGCAATGACACAGAACTGAAACTAGCTGTCTTGCAGCCATTACCGGAAAAAGGAAGAACTAAACTCGAGAAAGAAGAACTGACGACTACATAATATTAGGATAATCATAGTCGTTATATAGCGCTAGATCAATAAAGTCCAACACTCAGCACAAAACTCGTAGGCGTAAGAAACTTAATCAATTATGACAGAAAAAGCTGGTTGTAACGATTCGCATTTACTCCCACTCAAATTGCCATCGGCAATCCTCAGTAGAAACCTATTGGAAAGTAGGGACGCAAAACATTTATTCGCCGTAACAGCCGCCTATAGACCTAAGTCAACCTAAGCCAACACTTATTTGAATGTCTTGCGTGTGGTGCAGCATGTACAATTGTACACTGTACTGGAAATGGACTGTCGATTTGAGCGACGCGCCATTTTAGCCGTAATTTCTAGAGTTCTGACTTCAAACTGTTTAAATTTGCCCAACTTTGTGACCCATTTCTACATCCACTGTGTCGGAAGGGACAGGGCCTGCTTTTGACTGAGAAGGAAGTCCAGTAGAGAAACAGAAAGTCAGTGCGATGCGACGTTTTTCTATTTCTTTAGCTCAGTGTTTGCAGTTTGCTGACTGACAAAGTTGACCCTATAAATTTTAGATTCTTTCAAAAAAGCGCCATAACTTCTGCTTGCACTAACCGACTTCATGCTTGGTTGTGACTTCATGCCTAACAACACAATTACGCTCATGCATAATTAACTTCACGTGACATGTCATAATATTTAATATAGGCCTAATATCGTCGATGGGAATCCCGGGAATGTTCTACGGCTTTCGATAGTTTGGCGTCATCTCAACAGGTAGGCTATGCTATAACAAGGGCGATTTCTAAAGGGCGACCATCAAAAGAGCGAGTTTAAAATGGCACCGATTACACAGGCACCTGCTTGAAATGGCGCCGATCAAAAGAGTGCACAGACAAAAGGGTGACAATCAAAAGGGTGATCTATAATTATGTTGATGTCTTACAATAAATTGAATCTCACAAAAGTGGAAATTATCACCTTCACTTTAAAAAGCGGAGGTGATAGTCACCGCCACCTCTTGATCCTGCAAAGCAGTTTATATTTTAAAATAAATGCATCTCTGCTATGCTACCGTATAGGCTATTCATGCTTGCCTAACATCGCAATTACGGCAATGCTGAAAAAGGCCCTAACTGTCTACAGTAGGCCTAAACGATATTGTAATTTCCAGACTTCTAGAGCGCCACTCGAAAGCCAAGCGCAGGGCACCAGCATATTCCGGAAGAGTAGCTCAAAGAAGGTAGAGTCTTGTTGCCAGGATCATAAGGGGCGGAGACGATACTAAGGCGGGTGTCATCTGGGTCGGGAAATGGAAGGTGGAGGATCAGAGGAGACAGGGTAGGAGTTCTGAAGAGGTGCGACTTCAAGTTCAACTAAAAAGTCGAAAACTTGGCAGCCGCTGGAAGTGGGAGGAAAATGCGAAAAAATGATGACAAGGTTACCACAGCCGCTGACCATTGTGTTGATTGAACGCAAAAATACAAAATATTTACCGTCGTTGGCACATTAAAGAAAATTAATGTATAATGGATGATTATTGATTTATATGATTATCCACCTCAACCACCTGTATGTGGCTGGGATTAATAAGTTTGCACAACTTCTAAAACGCTTCGAATCTAGGGCCATAAGAATGGTGCCTATTTTTCAGAAGGTTCCTGCCTAAGAATATAAAAAATATACACTGTAGGCTATATTAATTATACGCGGTCAACCATTCGATATCACCCTTTTGATAATTAATCATCTCAGTAATCCTGTATGATTCGGTCATCGGTATGCATAATTATAGGATAAGTTAAGATAGCAATGTTAGCTCAAGAGGTATCTTGCAAACACCTGTAGTCCTGCAGTCATGTGTGGGCAATGCAAACGGACATTCGAAGGCTTGAACTTTGCCCTTGAAGGCTCTAGAAGTCTCGAGATTACGTTTAGTGTGAAATAATGTGAATTCTAAAGATATTTTCACTTGGACAAATCCAGGTCAACAACTTTGCAAAGATTTTAAATAATCAATTGTAATCGTAACCGTAATCGTAAACTCCAAACTTCTAAAGCGCTACTTGAAAGGCAAGCGCGGGGCACCAGCTTATTCACGAGCGCCGTGTCGAGTCAAAAGAGTTGACCGTAGGAGTGGTCCTAAGGTGGTCCGGGTCGAGTTAGCATAGGATCAGAGGGGTGGAACAGCTACTAAGGCGGGTGTCGTCTGGGCCGGGGATTGGAGGGTGGAGGATCAGATGAGACAGGGCAAAAGTTCTTTAAAAGATGTAACTTCAGTTTCGAATGAAACGTTTGAGGTGTGATGGATTGAGGAGCGTGAGGAAGTTGATGGCGAGTGATTAGCAATGATATAATTATAATAGTGGAGGAACTGTAAAAGATCGAACTTAAAAGTATCAAGTACATGTATCAAATGCGTACCTTTGCAAGACGTTGGCCTATATGCTGCGTGCGAGAGTTGTGCACACAAGTTGCAATAAATCAGCTTATAAGTGCTGGACGAGATTGAGAACAGGGGTTTATCTTTCTATACACAATTGTAGGCAAGCCTTCTTGTGAAAGAGGCATCCCAGTATTTCTGATAAATATCTAACTTAATGCGATACTTTCAAGCACTCCATGTTAGGTACGAGCTGAAAGTCTCAGCAACGGTAGGGATATAAACCTATAGCACTAAACAATCTGTCACTCCGTTGACAAAAATAGCCTAATACACTCCAAAACCGCTACTTGTGGCTGATGCCTTTTAACCAACACTCATTTAATGCAGAACTCACAACAGAAACCTAAAATTGTGATAGGCTAATTAAGATTTTAAACTGATCATTAAAACATGGAGGGAAGTGAAGGATACTGTAACTAAGGCAATAAAAAAAGAAGGCAAAAGGATACAAGGAGAGGCGGCTCGAGAAGAAATGCAGCGAGGTAGATAGCATTGCAAGGAGACAGAACATGGAGAAGCTGTTCCAAATAGCAAGTGAAATTTGTGGTGAGGCAAAACCAAGAATACCAACGGTGAAAGACAAAGATGGGAGACCACTGGTCCACTATAGAACACAGGAAAAATATTAAACAGACATGGAAACTACACTACGAAGAGCTGTACAATGATTTCAACTCAGTGGACAGCACAGTGTTGACAGAGCTACCAACCAGTAATAGCCAAGAGCAAATAGAGGATGCACTAAAAGACGAGGTAGAGCCAACCATGAGGAGCCTGAAAACATGGAAAGCACCAGGATTGGACAATATCACGGCTGAGATGATACAGGCTGCAGGTGAGGTCTGCTCGGTAGAAATGCTGTAATGCTCTGCAACAAAATATAATATTGTAAAGAAAATAAATATACATCAGACTGGTGGAAAGTCATCATTGTACCAATACACAAGATAGAACAGACCGCAGCAACTCCCGAGGAATCAGCCCGTTAAGCGTACCGGGGTAAGGTAAACACCACATAATTGTGGACTGAGGAACAAGCGGACTTCAGAGCTGGAAGAGGCACGATAGACCAACTCTTTGTAGTCAGACAGCTGTGAGAAAAATTCTGTGAGAAAAACCGAACCCTGTATAGCAACTTTATAGAGTTCAAGCAGGCATTCGACAGTTTGTGGCAACAGGGACTTTGGCAGGTGCTCAGAAACTATTGGATACCAGAGGAACTAGTAGTGCTGCTAGAGGATCTTCACAGCAAGTCTGTGAGCGCAGTTAGAGTGGACGGAGAGCTAACAGAGTGGTTCAAGATCGGTGTGGGAGTAAGACAAGGTTGTGGTCTGTCACCGGACTTCTTTAGCTTGATTTTAGAGGCAGTGATGAGCCCGACAATGAGATCAGCAGAGACCGGAGTTGCTGTAAATGGACGGCTGCTCAACATCATGCGTTTTGCGGACGACATTGACCTTGTAGCAGAATCACCAAAGCAGCTGCAGGATGTAACAGACAAGGCAGACAGCAGCAGCAAAAGACTTGGCCTAAGAATTGATGTAGAAAAGACAAAAACAAGAAAACAACACGAAGATCTGGAGGTAAGACTGGAGAACATGGTGCCGGAACAGGTGACAGATTTCGTGTACCTTGGGGGTTTGATAACGGAGGACGGGAAATGTACAAAGAACATCAAAAGTAGAATTGGTCTTGCAGGAGCGATATTTGGACAGCTGAGTAAAATGTCTAAAACAGCATCTTGATAAAACGAAGATGATGCTGTATAGAACGCTTAATTGTACTACCGGTGCTACTGTACGGAGCAGAGTGCTGGTGTTTGCGCAGAGAAGATGAGAGAAGATTACTGGTGGCAGAGATGAGCTGGCTGCGAAGAATACTGGGTGGAAGTCGGAGAGACAGTATCCGAAACGAAGTGACTCGGGAGGAGCTGAGACAAAAGGAAACAGTTGAGGACAAGATCAAAAAAGAATACTCACCTGGTTCGGTAACCTGACGCGAACTGAGGACCAAAGGCTAATAGCCGCAGCTCTGCACGGGCATGTAGAGGGAAAGAGAAGCCGAGGGAAAAAAGAGAAGACTTGGATGGACAATATAAAAGAAGACCTAATGGCGCAGAGCATGGATCGATAAGAGGCATGCGGTGGACAAAATCAGGGACAGAGCAAGTTAGAGACGACATGTTGAAGCCTCATCGTTGTCATACGCCTGACGGATGAGAGATAAGAAGAAGAAGAAGAAGAAGAAGAAGAAGAAGAAGAAGAAGAAGAAGAAGAAGAAGAGGAAGAAGAAGAAGAAGAAGAAGAAGAAGAAGAGGAAGAGGAATAGGAAGGGGAAGGGGAAGGGGAAGAGGAAGAGGAAGGGGAAGGGGAAGGGGAAGGGGAAGAGGAAGGGAAGGGGAAGGGGAAGGGGAAGGGGAAGAGGAAGGGGAAGGGGAAGGGGAAGGGGAAGGGGAAGGGGAAGGGGAAGGGGAAGGGGAAGGGGAAGGGGAAAAGGAAAAGGAAGGGGAAGGGGAAGGGAAAGGGGAAGGAGAAGGGGAAGGGGAAGAGAAGGGGAAGGGGAAGGGGAAGGGAAGGGGAAGGGGAAGGGAAAGGGGAAGGGGAAAAGGAAGGGAAGGGGAAGGGGAAGGTGAAGGGAAGGGAAAGGGGAAGGGGAAGGGGAAGGGGAAGGGGAAGGGGAAGGGGAAGGGGAAGGGGAAGGGGAAGGGGAAGGGGAAGGGGAAGGGGAAGGGGAAGGGGAAGGGGAAGGGGAGGATGAGGACGAGGACGAGGAGGAGATGAGGAGAAAGAGGGAGAGGAGGAAGAGGAAGAGGAGGAAGAGGAAGAGGAAGAGAAAGAGGAAGAGGAGGAGGAAGAGGAAGAGGAGGAGGAAGAGGAAGAGGACGAGGAGGAGATGAGATGAGGAGAAAGAGGGAGAGGAGGAAGAGGAAGAGGAGGAGGAAGAGGAAGAAGAAGAGGAAGAGGAGGAGGAGGAAGAGGAAGAGGAAGAAAAAGAGGAAGAGAAAGAGGCAAGAAAGAGGAAGAGGAAGATTACGAGGAGGAGATGAGGAGGAAGAGGGAGAGGAGATGAGGAGGAAGAGGAAGAGGAGGAGGAAGAGAAAGAGTAAGAGAAAGGGGAAGGGGAAGGGGAAGGGGGAGGATGAGGACGAGGAGGAGATGAGGAGAAAGAGGGAGAGGAGGAAGAGGCAAGAAAGAGGAAGAGGCAAGAAAGAGGAAGAGAAGAGGCAAGAAAGAGGAAGAGGAAGAGGAAGAAAAGGAGGAGGAGGAGAAGGGGCGGGGAGGAGGAGGACGAGGAGGAGATGAGGAGGAAGAGGGAGAGGAGGAAGAGGAAGAGGAAGAGGAAGAGAAGGAAGAGGAAGAGGAAGAGAAAGAGGAAGAGGCAAGAAAGAGGAAGAGGAAGAGGACGAGGAGGAGATGAGGAGGAAAAGGGAGAGGAGGAAGAGGAAGAGGAAGAGGAGGAGGAGGAGGAAGAGGAAGAGAAAGAGGAGAATGAAAAGGAAGAGGAAGAGGAGGAGGAGGAGGAGGAGGAGGAGGAGGAGGAGGAGGAGGAGGAACACGAAGACGAAGATTATAAAGCTGAACGTTGCAGACTTTGTTCCATTAATGCGAAATCTTGACACTTCTGTTTGCTCTTGATGAACATGGTCATTAGATTCGTCTGTCTAATCGAATCGAATCTAACAGTCAGAGTCGCAGTTGGATTGCGCCTTGGCGCTAGTCTATGCGACCCGCACAGCTGGGTCCGGGACGTTCGTCTCGACATGCGTCCCTGAACGACCTGATATTTCGCAGCCAAGGAACTTCTGATAACCGACGGCAAGAGAAGGGCCGTCTTATGGTCATTGTAGGCTCTAGGCACTTTTGCATATTAATCTATTCGTAGGCCCCTAGGGTAGGGTGACCATTTTCTGGCCATCAAAAACCGGGACACTTTTTGGAAAATGTAAATTGTAGGCCTAATTCCTTAAATACAGGACAATATAGGCCTACGATCGAAAGCCTAACCTATAGGCTCAGACCGCTCAGTTAAATTAATGCTGAGCATAGACTTCAGTGTAGAAATTTACAACTTGCTCTAGTCGCAGTGCACTTAGTGCAGCAACCTAATCTTTTATCATTGAGAATACTATGTCAATCGGTGAATCGGTGCAAAGTGGGTAATACCAGATGAAGATTTAAGGTGTCTGGAACGCACAAGATCATCAGTGGACGAACGCCGAGGCGTTCAGCGCAGTGTATGGAAAGGATTTTGGGAGAGGCCCTGGAATCCTGGATGGAATGTGCCCCTCACCATCTGTATTTGTTAAAATTTCCACATTTACAATTAGACCATTACAGCATTTTAAGTTGCCGAAAGAATTTGCTCTGCTTCAGTGCTGTCATGAGCGGTCGAAATCCCGTTACGACTCAGGCACGACCTGCCGAAGTCGATAATAGATCTGGCGCCGTCATTGAAATTGTAGGCCCCATATTACAAAAGCTTTCTCGTTGCACCTTGATAATTCTTTAGGTCTAACTCTTTTAACTAAACTCACTATATATCTATAGCCTAGTGGAGAAGCGAATGTGTAGCCTAATTAAATATACCATAAAAATTGACAACTCCTCTTTCGTTATTAGTTTTTTGGGTTATAAACTACATTTTGTTCTGTGATTTACACAAAACTAACGTTTTCAAGACCCAAGTTTCCTTCTTGTCAAAAACCGGGACAATTCTGCCCTTTTGCCAAAGTCATCGGGACACCGGGATGCATCACAAAAAACCGGGACATGTCCCGGAAAACCGGGACGTATGGTTACCCTACCCTAGGGCCTATCCAACTCAACTCTGTATTAATTCAAATTGCAACACATTTAGCCTACATTATTTCTTAAAATTATGTTGAACCACGTTTTGTGACATCATAGACAGACTTATAACTGAGATGTGAAAGTGGCTAGCAGCTTACGCAACACTACATGAAAGATTCAATTTTCTTCTTGACAGAACTTTATCACCTGAAGAAATAGTGATTAGAGCAAAGGCATTAATTGAAATATATCCATGTGATCTAGAAGATGCATTTATTGACGAATTTCTTTTCTTTTCTCGAATGTTTGCAGACAATAAATCTGTAGCTGAAATGATTAGGTCACAAATAGCTGACAAGCTGTTCTCCAGTTTTCCGAATGTCAATATTGCTTTTCGAATTTATCTTTCTATTTTTGGAACAAGTTGGGAAGGTGAACGTTCTTTTTCGAAACTGAAAATTATCAAAAATTACTTTCAGTCAACGATGGGACAGGCACGATTATCCTCCCTTGCATTACTTTCAATTGAAAACGACTTAATGCGAGAAATGACATTTGAAGACGTTATAAGCGATTTCGCGAATGCAAAGAGCCGCAAAGTTAACATAATATAGCTTAGCCAATGTTATTGTTTCATTAGCTAACTCTAGCCTTAAAAAAGTTAGCTCATTAAAATTAAATTTGCAAGTTTTCGTTTTCTGTTTGTTTTTTCCGGTCATTGACCAATCACTGCATTTATTTTTTAATATATTTTTCTGGGTTTCGTAGGCCCCTGGTAAGTTCGAAGGCCCTAGGCACAGTGCCTACTGCGCCTAATGGATAAGACGGTCCAGGGCAAGAGGCCAGACCCACTCTTATCCCTTGGCGTGCGGGACGCAGCCTAGTGTGGGATGTAGCGGTCACAGACACCTTGGCCGCTTCATACTTGCCAAACACTTCACGAACGGCCAGGGCAGCGGCTGAGACTGCGTCTTCTGAGAAAAACGCAATGTACACTCAACTCGCAGCTGACCATCATTTTGTTCTTCTTGCCTTCAAAACCATGGGCCCGGTGACTGATGTAGGCATGGCCTTTATTTTTTTCATTAGGACAAAGCCTTACAATCCAGCGATTTAATGCGGTGGTATTCCGCGGCTCTTTTCCTGCACTTGATTTCAACGGCGACTAGGTGCCGTTCTAGATGTTTTTATTTTAGTAATTAGGTTGTAAGTCCCTGAGTGATCATATATACCTCGGGGCAAAAAACATAATAATGATAATGATAATGATACTGTAGCGTTTGTGGAAACGCTACAAATCTTACTTATTTTTATCTATATTGCGCATAACGCTTTTAACTAATTCTATGCTGCACCAGAGCGAGGCCGCAGACAATGCGCCGAACACACACGTGACCTCTTGGCTGACGTGGCGAAAGCGCGGGCGCCGCTGATAGGCCAGGAGCGGCACGTGACCTAAAACGGCGGTAAGAAGCCGTTTCTGATTGGCTGTTGGACAAATCGGCGTCAGTTGCCGAGAAGCCGTTGAACTGGTGGGATCTGCGTGAAGAAGAGGCAACCATTTTTTAAGTAGAAATTTGATTTAAAACTAAGATTTTAAGCATATAAATTATAAGAAACACAACCAAATTAATAATTAAACGACGGCAAAGAATGATCGTCGCCTCCGGTGGAAGGAAAACCTTGGAAGAAGCAAACTAGCCTAAAATACAGGGAATAACCATTATTAGCGTGAAGCGTGCTGAATATGTAACCTAACCGATTGCAAGTTTAAGATGGCTGCCACGTGCTAAAATAGATAATATTGGTTTAACGTAGATCGGCAGATTAAACTGGCATTTGTATTACGGAACTGAATAGATTAAAATAGCTACTATAAATAGCGGCGAATTAGAAGGGTTGTTGTAGCGTAATACATTAGCATGAAGTACTGAAGTTAAGCAACTGAATCTTTTATAATTAACTAAGAACGCTACCGGATTTTGCTGTAGTAGTTACGAAACAGAAACATAGACGGCAGTCGACTCGAATGTAGGAATTGAACTGTTAGGTAGGAGTGATGCAAATTGTGTAGTAACAGTTCGTGTGTATTGTCGATTCTGAGAAATGTCTAGTGCGAACTGATAGAGATAGTAGAAAAGACTGTATTTGCACAGGTCACTGTTAATTATATGTTAGTTAAGTACTCGTTACATGAATAAATAAGGGGTTACATATCTAAGCAACGAAGGTGATTATCTGAGTAAATTGGAATAGTTCCATGTCACGTGTAAACTCTTCAAGTGGGGACACCCCGGAGGAATCAGACAGTTCTGAGGAAGGGGGTTCAGGTAGAGAAGTTGAAACATTTGTGGAGCGACCTAGAAATAAGGCCTGGTACAACCCACTAATTCTCCAGGAAACTGATGACCTTTCACCCAAATCTGCCGAAAGGGGCATGAACCCAGATGAGCACCGACGCGAGGGTGCTGTTGCCAGTCGACCAACAGCCACGGAGATATGTAGTCCCGGCCCTGGTATCCGTGAATTTACAGAGCGCAGACGTCCCTCCCTGTCACCCAGACCTGAAGTCCCCGAGTGCATGTTCCTGTCGCCCCGGCAGTACGCCGCAGCGCTAGCAGGGGGTGTTGGAAGTGAGCAAGTAAGTGAGGCGGCCATTGCACGAGCTCCTGCCCCTCTAGCGGCTAGGGCGGGCGTTACAATACTACTTCTACTACTACTACTACTACTACTACTACTGCTGCTGCTGCTGCTGCTGCTGCTGCTGCTGCTGCTGCTGCTGCTGCTGGTGGTGGTGGTGGTGGTGGTGCTGCTGCTGCTGCTGATGATGATGATGATGATGATGATGATGATGATGATGATGATGATGATGATGATGATGATGATGATGATGATGATGATGATGATGATGATGATGATAATAATCTCAGGATAATTTTTTGAAATCCCGAGGGATCTGAGACACCTCGGGTAAAAAATAATATTACTAATAATAAGGAAAAACCTGGTCCGTCCGGAGACACACTTAATGCAGCTAATATCGACCAAGAACAATTAGAATCTGCTTTTGAATTGTAGACCCACCGCGAAACTGAGGTGAAGGACGTTGAATCTGGTTTTGGAGCTAGAAATTACGAATGCAATGGATACGAATCGAATGAATATTTGCACATGTCTTCTTAAATGTAAAAATTGTTTGAAATGTCAAGGCGTAAGTGCAGATTCTGACTCTGATCAAGAGGGGAACAGTCAATACATCAGTAGACATTCTGAGGCTGATGAGGAAGAATGGGTCATTCAAGAAACAAGTACAGTATCTGTCTCTGATGACGAGGGGAGTGAAAATCAGAACGACTGTGAAAAAGATGAAGGACCATACTATAGTCAGTTTAAGATTGCTGTTGGTTATAATTCGAGTCCGGAGTATATAAGAAGTTTACTCATATCGTTAGCAAAATTTGATGTCAATGTGCTGGACAGTGAGCAAAACACTCCTTTGCACCATGCTTCTCTACATGGTCGTGTTGGCGCTGTAAATCTTCTCCTAAGGATGAACGCAAGTGTCAACAATAGAAATGCACGTGGTAAGACTCCACTTCATCTGGCGGCTGAACGCGGCCTCTTAGCAATTGCACTTATGTTGCTGCAAAATAACGCAGATATTCACGTAACTGACCGATATAACAACACTCCGATCGACATAGCAACCAAGTGTCGCCATTGGGGATTAGTCCATCTTCTGATTAGCTTTATCGAATTATCGGAGAAGGAAACTTTGTCGCTTCATTCTGCGGCAAAATGCGGAAATGCAATGGATGTGCAGCAACTCCTTCTATATTGCGATGCAAATCCTAACGCTATAAACTTGTATGGTGACACTCCGCTCCATCTTGCATCCGAAAATGGCCATTTGGAAATTGTCGACATTTTGTTGATGAACAACGCAGATGCTAATATTCGAAATGTTTCTTTTAAGACCCCTCTTCATATAGCTTCTGAACTGGACTACGCTGAAATAGTAAAATCATTGATAAATCACTCAAGTGAAGTCAATGCGATTAATGGAAATAGTGACACTGCTCTACATCTTGCATCTGAAAATGGCCATTTGGAAGTTGTTGAGGTTTTATTAGGAAAGAAAGCAGATGCTAATATTCGCAACGCTTCTGGTGAGAATTCTCTTCATATCGCTGCTGAACTGAATTACACCCTAATAGTCAAAACATTAATAGATCACTCAATTGAAGTCAATGCGATTGACAACAATGGCGATACTCCTCTTCATCTTGCAGCATACTATGGCCATATGGCTGTTGTAAACGTCTTACTCAATCAGGCTGCTAAAATGAATGCGCAAGATCGTTTGCAACTGGCGGTATACCCAGTGGCGGCGCCAGGGGGGGGGCTGGAGGGGGCTAAGCCCCCCCTAAATGCGGCTCAGCCCCCCCCCCAAAGCAAAATGCGGAAAATGTCTATAACGGCTAATTTCGTAATAAGAAAACTAGACAATGATCAATGGCATCGAAATCTACTTTGAGAATGAAGTTAGCGACTTCATTTCTTGGCCTCAGTCTATGAAAACGGGGGACAAGTTTGCACCCTTACATTTTGACCATACAACCGGACCGGGTTGTCGAAATTGTCGAAGAAACATCACGGCTCTTAGACACCTCGTTTCAGATTGAAACCGTTTTATAAGTAATAGACGTATAGAAATATCGAAATTGCATAGTCCTTCAAAAAGTGGTGCAAAGCTGTATTTTCTCTTGATTTTTCGCATATTTCACAAAATTAATCATCGTCACAAAAGAATGTTCAGGATTTCTCCCTACTGCAATCATCTATATAATCACAGCGTAGATGCTGGCGCCAGTGGCGTCGTCAGAGGACTAGGGCTTATAACCTCGAAATGCGGTTTAGCCCCCCAAAGCAAAAAGCAGAAAATATCCATTACGGCTTGTTTCGTAATAAGAAAACTAGACAATGGTCAATGGCAACGAAATCAACTATATAAACAATATTATATATATATATATATATATATACATATATTAAGTTGTTTAGGTCATTTAATTCGTTGCAAAGCAAATGATACAAATTTAGTGAACCAGTTTTGTTGCATTTAGTAGCTGCCTACTGTAAACCGTTTCTTCTTTATGGAACGGAAGCTGTCAGCCTTCCCAAAAGTGAGCTGAACTATTTAGAGTACACTTACAGCTCTGCAGTATGTAAAATTTATAAAGTCTCCCATAGTAGTGGTGCATCTGTACTGCACATTATGCATGAAAATAATATTACAGACTGCTGGTTATCCAGAATATTGCGTTTTATACAGAAATGCCTTTGACACAACAATGTAGTTGTCAGATTTGCGTCATGTTTCTCTTACACACCTCAAATGTGCGCGCTCTTGTTATTTTCGGTATAATAATTATTATATTCTTGTTGTGTATACCACCACTGTCTGAGAATGTAGGCCTACGTTTGATATAGTGGTCAACTAAAAAGTCCTAGTGCTATTAGCATATACATGTAAAACATTTTTGTTCAGATAATTATATATATATATATATACATAAAATAATTGTGTGCATATATCTAAGTATGCATATTTTTGTATTAAGGAAACTTAAACTGTTTTCTGTCATTAGTAATATGCAGGCAGATAATTATAATAGTGTTCTGTGAATGCTGTTGAACACTTTTATTGCGATTTATTTTTATTTGTGATTATTTTAATTCAATGACCAGGGTTACGGTCTCTGTTGTCATAGGCCCTGGTCAAATCGGATCCATCCATAATTGTGATTACTTTTTTATTGTAAAATTTCTGAATATTAATACTGTGTTGGACACCTTTTATTGTGACAACTTGGATCACGAGTCTGTGTACATGGCTGACTTTTTATACGATTATACTGAATTGCACACCATTGTATTGTGGAATTTCTGAATATTAATGCGCTGTTGGACACCTTTATTGTGATTTATTTGAAATTTGTGATTATTTCAATTGAATGTCCAGGGTAACGGCCACTGTTGTCATAGACCCTGGTCAAATTTGGGGGGGGGCCCGGTAGAGTAGTGGTTAACACGCTGGCCACGAGTGCGAGAGGTAGTAAGTTCGAGCCCCCGTTGGGCGGATTTGCTTTGTAGGCTGCCATCGGCGCCGTTTTATTACAAAGCTGTCTGTTCAGTTAGTAGTTAAGTTTAATCAAGATTAATGCATAACTTGTAAATGTAAAGAGCAGCGCGTCTTGCAGGCGTTTAATTAAAGAAAAGGTATTATTATTATTATTGTGATCACCTTTTTAATTGAAAATTTCTGAGTAATAATACTGTGTTAGACACCTTTATTGTGATAACTTGGTACTGGAGTCCGTGTCCATGGCCGAATTTTTATACGATAATACTGAATTACACACCATTTTATACTGTGTTGGACACCTTTACTGGTTCAGTACCTTGCTCATAAGTGCTGTATATGACGCCGAGCAAATTTCTGCCCAGGGTAACGGCCTCTGTTGTCATAGACCCTGGTCAAATCGGATCCATCCATCCACCTTTATTGTGATAACTTGGAACTCGAGTCCGTGTCCATGGTCGACTTTTTATACGATAATACTTAATTGCACACCATTTTATTGTAAAATTTCTGAATATTAATGCTATGTTCGACACCTTTTATTGTGACAACTTGGAACTCGAGTCTGTGTACATGGTTGACTTTTTATACGATTATACTGAATTGCACACCATTGTATTGTTGAATTTCTGAATATTAATTCGGTGTTGGACACCTCTTATTGTGATAATTTAGAACTCTAGTCAACGTGGTTTTTGAGTGGTTGCATATCGGTATGTCAAAGACAATAGGGACTTTACATTACCTCACTGTCTGCACCACATAGCTTCTCGGGCTGCTGTGTGTACACACACTGTATATACTGCATCGCCCTTGCTCAGCTCGGTCACCAACTCAGCTCAGATGACTGAATTTTCGGGGTATGGTACAGTGAGGGCACGGCATAGACTTTACCCGGACGCGTTTGAGGACCTCCCATTCTCTTTTGCCACCTTAGTTGGACACCTTTGTTTATAATAATTCGGAACTTAATCTAGGATTGCGGCCGGATACATCAAAAATCAAAAACCTCAACAATTATTGCTGACTTCGTTTAAATAACCCACTCAATCTCCAACTACATCTTGCAATGTGGAGCGCGTTTGTGCCAGTGCACAATTTCTTGTAAAACCCTTGGTCGGTATGTGCTTCGTTCATGCATTCGGCACTCGCAGCTTCGCGCGATTGCAATATGACCGCCCTGGGAAGAAAATGTTCTAGTTGCGTCTCTGGGAGGGAGGAAGGCTTGGGGCTTCAGCCCCCCCAAACCTGAAATCCTGGCGCCGCCACTGGGTATACCAAGTTCCTGCAGATGAATTTGATCCTTCGCAGCATCCAATTAAAAGTACAATTGAAGTTGGTCAGATTTCAAACCAAATCACAGCAAAAGGTGGCAATGTTGAAATCACAAATTGTCAGTTAAGTCGGTCTCCTACTTTCAATGCATTCTTCCAAGGACAAGCAACACCACACCTTTCAGCTGAGCAGGAATATGCCGAAATGCCTGAGAATTTGATACATAACGGTACAAATGTTAATGCGTGTAACAAAGACAAGATGACTCCACTTCACTTAGCCTGCCGAAACGGTCATACTTCAATCGTTGAGATTCTACTGGACAACCATGCTATAGTAGACGTTATGAAACAATCCGATGAAACACCATTCTACCTTGCAGCCAAGAATGGTCATGCAGATACCTTGGATGTGTTACTACTCCGCGGCGTTTGCGATTTCGTATTGACACCGACACCGTTGCACGCTGCGGTCAGAAATGGACACACAAGAGTTGTTGAGATTATTATGGAACACAGCCGCAGGATTTCTAATAAACAACCAAAAGATGGGCAAAGACTTAAAGAGAACGTCAAGAACTTCGTCGAAACGAGAGGCGTAATTCCAGCTGAAGTTCTGAAAGGCGATGATCGACGCGTGTCTGCTGAAATAGTTTGGAGAGAAGAAAATATACCTATCGAAATAAGAACCGTCAAAGAGGTTGGCACAGCACTCAATCTCGCAGCATCTTTGTTCAAACCGGAAATGGTTCGACTCTTGCTCAGTGGTGACCAATGTGTGTATTCAGAGTACGATCTTCGAAAGAGCTTTGAGTTAATCATAGACGCAATTAATAATATCTTTGGAAAAGGTCTAAGTGACCTTAATAATCAATACGTAATGAACATAAGAGAAACCGCGAAAGTTCTTATTAAGTCGAGTAAATTTAATGTAAACCAGCAGAACAATACACATAGTAAATATAATACCTTCCTACACGAAATTATTCAGCGTTGCAGATGTTCATCTGATGCAACTCCAGAATTGTTAAAAAGGGAAACTTCGACAACTCATACGATAGACTTAGGCCTAAATAGCAATCGTGCATCACATCGTATTGAGAAAGGCATGTCCATTTGGTCAAAATGGCGACATATACGGGTTCAAATAGGAAATGACTTGCTGGAATTATTGCTAGAGAAAGGCGCAGACTTCAACCTGAAGAATTATTATGGCAAAACGCCGTTGATAATTGCCGTCGAGAATGGCTGTTGTCATGCCATTAAAATTTTATTTGACTGGGAGCAGAAATCAGGCAAAACTCTCGACCTTGACGCAAGAGACCGATTTGGATCAACTGCTCTGATAAAAGCAGCTGAAATGAATCATGTCTCCGTAGTGCAGATGCTGATTAATCATAAAGCTTCCGTAAATTTGCAGAACTATTACGAATTAACTGCCTTGCACTCGTCTATCTATGAGCCAAATTATTATTCGTTTGATTTTGATTTCTTCTGCAATGGGCTTCGTGAGCGAGAAATTCACTGTGAAGACGATTTTGAGATTAGAAGAGTAGAACTTATAGGGATAGGCGATGCATGTGCCATGGGGGATCGAAAATTGCCTAAAGCAATTGGAGAGATGAAAATTTATCTTGAATATGAGGAACAAAACTTTCAATATAGAAAAGAGGTGGTTAAATTACTTATAGGTGATGACAATAGGCCTTCTATTGTTGATGTCGAAGATTTTTTCAGAAATGCGCCACTTGATTTGGCTGTGAAGTTTTCTAAGCGAATCACTTCAGCGATTCTCGAAGCACTTAGGAATCGCGACACTATTCGAAATAGAACAGAGCCAGAAGACGAAGAGCCAGTTGAAGTGGGAATGGTGGACGAGAGAGGTCGAAACCCACTTCATCGACTGTTCATCTTTCGCAGGTCACGACAAAGTAGGAGCGTAAGCGAAATGAAATATATAGGCCCACAAGACAACGAGAAGCATGACCAGAAAAGAATCGACTTAATACTTGATGGAATTTGTCTAAGACCAGGGAATTTCATTGAGCAAGCCAATGCAAAAGATCACAAAGGGAGAATACCGCTTCACTATGCAGTCATGCCACCATCATCATGTCCAGACAATCTACTCAAGGGGCTATTGAAGCTGTGCTCCGTAAACGCTGCTGACATATACGGTAAAACCCCTTTACATTACGTAGAATGGAATGGTTGCTACGAGAGTCTCGTCCAGAAAGGAGCTGACGTAAACTCAAAAGACATATACGGATATACGCCTAAAGATATTAAGCAGATGGGGTTCTCGTTAACTATCAAAAAGACAAATTGTAAAATGGGGATCAGTGATAAGAATCTGGTTCATGCGTGCATGGATGTAACTCAAGCATTCAAAACTGATCATATGACAGAATTATCCAAGCAAATAGTGGTTGAAACAATTCGAATTTACTCCCAATCACCTCGGCCTATAGAATCGTCAGACGAAGCAATTTGGAGCGTATGGACCCAATACGATTTTATTCGTCTCAACAGACGTCTAAGTCATCTTAAAGCGCCAGTAAAAGACTTCGTTAAGCGTTTGGCCAATGGAATAAAGGAGAAGGACTGGCGATTCGAGTGTTATCCAATTTTAGTTGGTAGCGCCAAGGAAGAAACAAAAGCCGTCATTTCAGGAGACTTTGATTTTAACTTCAAACTGATCAAATTCAGCCAGCTTTGCGATCCGTTTCCACATCCACTGGGTTCGAAAGGATACTTTCAACTGAGACGGAAACTGAATAAGGATTCACAGAGTCAGAGTGACAGGGAGTTTGAATGTTTCTTCAATTCAGATAAGTGTTTGCTGACTAACGAAGTTAATTCTAGGTTTCAGATTATTTTGGAAGAGGTCTTACGTGGCAAAAAGTTCTGGCAAGATGAACATCTTGTCGAATTGAAATTTGAATATATAAAAGGATATAGATGTGAGAAGCCAGCTGGTTTGTGCAAGAATTTGCTATTAACAATGCTCCATCCCATTGACGACGGAGAGAATGGCCATCTTTTTGGCCCCATATCAATTGACACCGTTGCTTGTATTCAGGTGGAAAATTGGTGGCCAGAAGACCCACTGCCAGTTGGCACAAGTCCAGATGTGAAAGCAGGAGGTTGTACATTCGTGTTTGATCAGCCACGTTTAGATACTTCAAAGAAGCGTGATAGTCCTATTGACTTTATCTTCTCCGATACATTTGCAAGAATTTCATTTGCACCATTAGAAAGTCGATTCATAAAGAAAAGCCCAGCTGTATTAAAGGCAGCTTATATTGTTTGCAAGTTTTTACTGAATGAGAAAGATAAGATTACTCATCAATTGAAGACTTGCCTTCTCTTTTACCTGGAGATTCTTAATATCCGAAAACGAAGTGGAACAAGAAACGAAGTCAAAATTTCGCGAAAGCAACTCGCCTTCTGGGTCGAAAGGATCTTGTTTTGCCTCACGGAATTTAACCGACATGACGTTTATCCTCTTTACTTTATGCCCTCGTTCAAACAGCAAGTAGAACATACGTTTACGGAAGAATTCGAAGGGATAAAGTGTCGGCCTAAATTTGAGAAGGACCTTACCGAGAACAATGTCGTTTTAGGTTTAAGATACCCCGAGCTCTATGAGACATACCTTGACCTATGTCCAGATGATACTGCAATTGATATACCCATGTTTCGAGACGATTTTGATGACAACCGTTTTTATGCGAATTATGATCAAAACTGGACAGAATTTGATCGAAAAGAATTCGTTAGAAAGCTGTCTTTGGTGAGATCTAACATAAAGTCGGACACCTTTTCTTCTGTCCCAGACTACCCCGAAGCGCAATGTCTATAGCCTATATTATAGCTATACATAGGCCTTTAGAATATGAAGGACAAAAGTTTATTGTAGGCCTATAGCTTATCATCTCATTTAACTAACCCATTCAGTTAAACCTGACCAATTTGTTATAAACTCCGGCCAGGAGTTTGCCAAGTACAGCGAGCTGACTCTATTTGCCCTTTCGGTTTTGAGGAAAGGCTGGACACCTTGGTTGGTAAACTTGGAAAATAATTTGCTTATTCGGCCTTATTTTATTAGAGTCGGACAGTCGATAAACTGAACGATTATCATCAAGATCGGAGCCAATTTTAATTGTAATGTAACGACCGTTACATTTTACGTTTTATTTGCGATTATCGTGTTGTTTTTTAATGGCGATTATAATGGCTGAAATAGGCCTACACGGGGAAGGCCTGCAATATTAAATTTATATTAATACTAGAATACTAGATGTGTTACCCGGCGTTGCCCGGGAAATTTAGGGCTTTAAGCACTACTCCACTGTGGTACCCATCGTTGACCGCTGAATTTCGGGTTTTCACCAACCCTCCACCCCACCCCCGCTTCCCAAAAATGCCAAACGTGACCCGCCCCTGTGGGGTGCTACGGAAATTATTACTGGGCGAGTATGACGTCATGCGGGTTTTAGACTCTTTACTATAGCGTTAGCGTGAGCGATTTTTGATGAAATCTGTCTTAAAACGCTAATAACTCGAGCAAAAAGCCAAACGTGACCCGCCCCTGCGGGGTGCTATGGAATAATTTCTTAAATATCAGTCTTAAATGTTTTATTATTGCAGGCGATCTGCTCAGTTGGTATAGTTAAGATTTGTGTATTCTGTTATCTCCGTTCTTGTGAATTGTTTAAATTGCATAATTGTACAATTGTAACCGGTTGCGGTGTGTCAACCGGATTGTTAATAAAGAGAATATTATTATTATTATGGAAACCATTACTGGGCAAGTATGACGTCATGATTGTGTTCTGTAGACTCTTTACTAAAAAGTTAGCGTGAGCGATTATTGATGAAATCTGTCTTAAAACGCTAATAACTCTTGTTTTAAAGTGAATTAAAAGCTGAAAATAGTTGCGTTGACCTTATAATTTTCGTAAGAATCAATTGCAAATTTTTTTTGAGTCATTCCGATATAAAGTTAGTGATTGTTGATTTTATTTAGGACTGCAAAATAAGACTTGTTAATGTAAAAGAAGAGCAATGAAAATGAATTGGGGCTATAGTATAGGCTTGTAAGGTTTTTGCGATATATGAAGAAAGTTTGAAAACGTGTATAGACTGATAATTTTGAAGAGGAACGGCAGAGGACTACACACTACTCTCTCAAACTTTTCCTCACTTCAACTTCTCCTCCAGTGTTCGAGACCTAGGTGTCACCCTAGATAGTTCTCTTACCTTCACTGAGCACATTGCCAACCTTACTCGCTCTTCCTACTTCCAGCTAAGACGTCTCAGGGCTATTCGCAAATCTGTCTCATCTTCGATCTTTACCTCAATTGTTCACGCTTTGTAGGCCTATGTTCTCGGATTGACTATTGTGATTCTGTCCTTATTGGCCTGCCTAAGGTTCGCTAGCTCCTCTGCAATCTGTACTCAATGCTGCTGCTAGGCTCATTGCCCGTCTTCCTCGTTTCTCCCACATTTCTACATTCATGACTGAACAACTTCACTGGCTTCCTCTCTCGGTCCGCATACAATTTAAAGTCCTGATTCTGGTCCTTAAGTCTCAAATCGGTCTTGCTCCGAAGTATCTGTGCGATCAGATACTTCGCCCCCTTTCTGCCACCTCGCTGCGTCCTCTTAGGTCCTCTGATCGCCTTGACCTGTTTGTCCCTCAAGTCAGGACCGCCATGGCTCAATCCAGATCATTTGCCTGCATCGGTCCCTCCCTATGGAATCGGCTTCCCCCATCAGTTCGCTCTGCCATCCTTTCTGGTAGTGTATCCTCGTCTTTCTCTCGTCTAAAGACTTGCATTTTTTCTTGGGGTTGAACGCACTGGGGGCGCTTCTGAAAGGCTGTTGCTGCGAGAAGCGCTTTATAATTTGTCAGATAAGATAAGGTCTAACTGTAATCGAAGCTTAACATTACGCGATTATCACATATTTGTGGGCGCGGTATATAGTGCAGTGGTGACGTCGCTGCCTTGAAGCCGGAAGGTTTGAGATTCGAATCCACCTCGCCGCGTAGGGACTTTGGGCAAGTCCTTCACTCGCAGTTGCTCAGCGCTTCGGCGTGAAACTCCGCTGCAGTGTTCCCGCTGTAGTCGGGAGCGCCTCTGAGTAGCGGTTGAGGGCTGGAAGAGGCGCTATAACAAGTGCGCATACAACCAAAAAACAAACATATAGAAGGGGGAAAACAGAGAGACAGAGACATACAGTCAGGCAGACAAACAGACAGGCAGAGGCTGACTTTTTACCACGACTGACAGAGTTAGAAATATAATAAAACTACACCATAATGTATTCAAGATGCAGGGGATACTTTCTGAAGGGGGATGTTTTCGTACGACTCGTGGGGGATACTTTTGCACGACGGGGGATAGTCCCTCCCGTTCAGATTCATCCGGCAGGATACTCTATTTCGAAAAGGGGATACGATTAATACGGGGGATAGTCTATTTCGTGGCATCGGCCCGTCCAAACTGGGGCTCAATGCTATTTTCGTGCCTATACCTTTACGTTACTCCGTTCGTGGCCTGTTCCAGACACGACGCGGGTGGCCGTCCTATACCTTCAAGCTGGGTGACGTGAGGCGCGTCTCGTTTCGCGCCGATGTCCACTTTCTAGCGCGAATCGCTTTCTTTCTCGCGTCAGCACTTTAGCCTTGCCCGTGCCGTCAACTGGAGTAGACGCATGTGGAAAGGGCTCCTGTGTGAGAGTTTTATGGAGTGAAGTTGTTCTTGTTCGGTCTGACGACAAGTGGATTATCGGATTAAATTGGAATAACTCGACATCGGTCGTAGCGTGAATTGGGAATTATGTAATTTTGGCATTCGTTTCTCTGTGGAATATCGGAAATATCTTATTGGAGTATCAGCTAAATATCTCTTGAATATCGGATTACCAAATATCGCCGTCGTCGGATCATTGCGTGGATTACAGGTCTCTCGCTACTTCGCCCTTTCTTCAACCACGCCTGGCCTAGAAATAAGGGGGAACGGACATTTCCCCCCTGGACATTTCCCCCCACCCGGACGTTTCCCCCTTGGACATTTCCCCTTGGACGTTCCCCCCCCCCTACCCTAGGACATCCCCCCCCCGTAAGCGAAAACCAGTGTTTTTATCGTCTTCAGTCCTAGGTATTGAAAGAATGAATTGGAAGGTATGGTCTACGCCCAGTAGGTCTTTGATGATGCCGTCAAGGCATCCGTTATGGAACGTAAGGTACGAACACTATTTGTTCATTTAGAGTAATTCGACTGTGACTTATTAGCGAAGACTCAGTCATCAATCAGGGCTACCTCAAAGTGACCGTATTTCGTCAATTCCGCTTCTATTTCAGGTATATAATAACTTCATCCAGCTTCTATTTCTTTAGCGTTCTTCTCATTAATCCAGCTTCTATTTCAGATATATAAATACATTCATTCAGCTTCTATTTCAGATTAATAAGTACACTCATCCAGCTTCCATTTCTTAAGCGTTTTTCGTCAATTCCGCTTCTATTTCAGGTATATAATACCTTCTTCCAGCTTCTATTTCTTTAGCGTTCTTCTAATTAATCCAGCTCCTATTTCAGATTTATAAATGCTTTAGTCCAGCTTCCATTCATAAGCGTTTTTAATTCATCCAGCTTCTATTTCTTAAGCGTTTGATCATTCATCCAGCTTCTATTTTTTAAGCGTTCTTCTCATAAATTCAGCTACTATTTCTGATATATAAAAACACTCATCCAGCTTCCATTTCTTAAGCGTTTTTAATTCATCCAGCTTCTATTTCTTAAGCGTTCTTCTCATAAATTCAGCTGCTATTTCTGATATATACAATACACTCATCCAGCTTCTATTTTTTAGCGTTCTTCTAATTAATCCAGCTCCTATTTCAGATCTATAAATGCTTTAGTCCAGCTTCCATTCTTAAGCGTTTTTAATTCATCCAGCTTCTATTTCTTAAGCCTTTGATCATTCATCCAGCTTCTATTTCTTAAGCGTTCTTCTCATAAATTCAGCTACTATTTCTGAAATATTATTCCTTCATCCAGCTTCTATTTCTTTAGCGTTCTTCTCATTAATCCAGCTCCTATTTGGTATGCATAGAAGAGGGAAATGTCCGGGGGGTAAATGTCCTAGTCGAAATCAGAAGGGAAACGTCCAGGGGGGAAATGTCCAGAAGGGGAAACGTCCTTGGGGAAAATGTCCAGGGGGGGAAATGTCCTACATTCAGAAATAAGGTGCGTTGAACCTAGATTAATGAGGGAAACCTAGATTAATCGCCATTAATTGAGGTTAAGACATTTACAGTTTCCAGGTTGCGTTAGATTGTCGATTGTTTTTTTAATTACTGTAATTTTAACTGTTCCCTTTCATTTTTATGTAAGGAATAAACAGTACTTGTTTCATAATTGATCACGAGTAGGCGACTAGTCGCACTGTTTCACCGACATTGATAGAGCGCCCTGGCGAAGATGATAAGAGGTCACGTGTCTCTCAGTTCGGTCATTGAGATCATGTTAGACGGTAGACCGTATAGACAATAAATTCGCAGACTTGAATTCTCAAGTAGATGCCCTTCAATAACCATAAATATAACCATAACCAGTTTTAATTGCTCAAAGTAACAGTTGACAAAACATCTTTATTACATACGGATATATATAAACTAACAAAAAGGAAAAGGAGAGAACCCTTAAGGGGCTACTGTCCCACTGTCAGGATTTCCTAAATACAAGGTCAAATAAACAGCAACAGGTTATGCAAATTATAGAGTATTAAAGATTAATTTTATCTAAACTAGTTAACCCATATCAACCCATGACAGAAATTAATGGTTTCTTTCACATTTTCGTGTTTGTCTAGACCCAAAACCATCGTATTCACCCAGATTTTTAAAAAAAATTGCAGACGTAGGCAGTTGTAGGCACAAATATAACCGTCAGTTTAAACTGACGCTAGGCACAGGAGGGTACATGTACATTAACCATCACTACAGAAAGAACACAAAGCGTTTTATTCATCCAAAACATTTAGACCACTTTGGGAAATGTTAGTATAGTGCCTATAGATTGTTAGACCAGAAGTAATTTTCAGTGAGATGTTGATTACCCCCTATAGGCCTAAGTTGTGACTTAGTTGTGTAGGCCTACAAGCTCAAACTACTTCAATGACATTGCACTTCATGCCTAGCAACACTGGCTCATTACATTACGGCTGTAGCAACATGCTGTAAATTATTAGTCCACAATAATAAGAAATGTTTCTAATGGGTCTAGGACATTACCCACCCCCCGCCCATTACCCCCGACCCCCATTACCCCACCCACTCCGTATGTTTACAATCTGGTTCAGTGTATTATGTATGTGTGCCTGTATGCATGTATATATGTATTCATGTATGAATGCATGTATGTATGTATGTATGTATGTATGTATGTATGTATGTATGTATGTATGTATGTATGTGTGCATGTATAGTTGTATTTGCATGTATGCATGTACGTACGTATGTAAGTATGCATGTAAGTATGAGTGAATGCATGTATGTACATATATTTCATACATGCGTACGTACATACATACATTCATGCATACATACATACATACATACATACATGCATACATACGTACATACATACGTACGCGTACATACATACATACATACATACATACATACATACATACATACATACATACATACATACATACAAAGTCATACTTGCATACATACATTCAAGTATACATGCATACATACATGCATGCATGCATACATACATACACACATACTACATACATACATACATACATACGTACGTACGCGCACATACATACATACATACACACATACATACATACATGCAAAGTCATACACGCATACATACATTCAAGTATATATGCATACATACATGCATGCATGCATACATACGTACACAAATACATACATACATACATACATACATACACACACATACATACATACATATATGCATACATACATACATGCATACACATACACACTTGTTCGCTATCCCGTGTAGCTGTTTTTGTAAGGCGACTTTGTAACGGCATGGCTGTGTTACAGCGCCATATAAATCGTCGTAATTATCACTATTATACAAACATACATGCATGCATACATACATACATACATACATACATACATACATACATACATACACACATACATACATACATACATACATACATACATACATACATACATACATACATACATACATACATGTGCATACATACATACAGACATACATACATACAAACATACATACATGCATGCATGCATGCATACATACATACATACCTACATACATACATACATACCTACATACATACATACATACATACATACATACATACATACATACATACATGCATACATACATACATATATACATACATACATACATTATTTATCGCATTTGCTGGAGAGACTCTTCTAACTCGCTGTCTTGACTACAGCGCGCACATGGCATCGGAGGTTCACGCCGAAGGGTGGGGGCAATCGCGAATAAAGGACTTGCTCAAGGTTCCTACGCGGCGGCTTGAGGTAGATTCCGACTTGGAAGCTTCCGGCTCCACTGCACCACCTTACACCACAATATATGCTTGCATACACGCATACATAAATGCACAATACACATACATTCATACATACATGCAATCAAGCATACAGACATAATATATACATATACACTACATATACATGATACACTTATACATGCATATTTCGCTTTGATGCTGTAGATATCTTGAGATTGCCATCGACAGACCAGCCTAAGTCCTATTGATAATGTTTTACGTGATCCACTTCAGTGGCTAGATTGTCGAGTTCTCGGAAATTTCTTGTGGAAATTCCCAGTTATTTGAGGACCTCAGCATGTGATGTGGTTAATAAATCAACAGGCTTCGCGTTTAGCTTAGTTGCTTGTTAGCTGTTCGGTTTCTCTCCTAATACTTAGGCCTTAACGACATTAATGTATGTGTAAACATTAGTTTTGATACTTGCGTCATCCGCGCGAAGACATTAGGCCTATTGAGGAGGACGTTGCATGAACTTATTGGGCATACCTTTTAGTGGTCAAAACCTGTCGCCTGTGAGTGAGATATATGTAAACGCTCGATTTAGAGAATGATAATATTATATAGATATCTTGTACTTCGCACATTTTTCAGCAAAGGCTGTCACTGATAAGGCCGTTGTTGATGCAATACAGTATGACTCCAAATTAGCCTAACAGCCAAACGTTTATGGCAGTTTCACTTTTGCAGTGCATTGGTAGGCTATATAGCAATAATGACGGAAACAGGTCTGTAGAGTTCTGTGGGTCTTTCGGACCATAATATTAGAAACAGGTCCGTGGAGGTTTGCCTGTCTTTCGGACCATATCAGAAACAGTGGAGTTCTGTTGGTCTTCCGGACATAATCAGAAACAGGTCAGTGGAGTTCTGTCGGTCTTCCGGACATAATCAGAAACAGGTCAGTAGAGTTCTGTGGGTCTTTCGAACCATAATATTAGAAACATGTCCGTGGAGGTTTGCCTGTCTTTCGGACCATATCAGAAACAGTGGAGTTCTGTTGGTCTTTCGGACCATATCAGAAACAGTGGAGTTCTGTTGGTCTTCCGGACATAATCAGAAACAGGTCAGTGGAGTTCTGTCGGTCTTCCGGACATAATCAGAAACAGGTCAGTAGAGTTCTGTGGGTCTTTCGAACCATAATATTAGAAACAGGTCAGTGGAGGTTTGCCTGTCTTTCGGATCCTATCAGAAACAGGTAAGTGGAGTCCAGTCGGTCTTTCGGACCATAATATTAGAAACAGGTCATTTGAGGTTTGTCTGTCTTTAGGACCACATCAGAAACAGTGAAGTTCTGTCGGTCTTCCGGACATAGTCAGAAACAGGTCAGTGCAGTTCTGTGAATTAGTTTAGATTTTGTCTAGATAAGTCGAACAGTCGTTGAATGGTTAAATGGTTCATGTATCGTCGTCGTCGTCGTTGGTGCCTTATTCGTCACTCCGAACATTGACGACATCATGGACAATTTCTCTCCAGAGATCCTTCTGCTGTGTTGCTCGTAACACCCGCTCCATCGACAGTGTATACCGTCCATTCCATCACGTCATCCATCCACATTCTTATTGGTCTTCCTCTTCCTCTTGATCCCTCCGTTTCACCAGTTATTATATGTTTTTCAAGGCAGTTTGTTTTTTTCCTCATTAAATGACCGAAACACTGTAATATTCATGTATCGCAGCTGATGCTTGGATACGATTGCTTTATCATCTGCGTATCTGATTGCCTTTATCATTTTACCACCAACCTTCACCCCTTTTTCTACCTTGCTAATTGCCTCTCTTGCTAGAGCTTCATCATAAATGATGAACAGAAGCGGAGACAAGGAGCAGCCCTGTCTGACCCCTCTCCCTATCACGCAACCTTTTGATAGGTTTTCACCAATCTTCACCGAAGAAGGATTGCAGGTACTAATGGACAACTTAAATGAAGTAACTAAGAAATACGTATGAAGATCAACGTAAATAAGACCAAAGTAATGTGTATATCAAGGAAAAAAGTGGACGGGATGAGGATAATGATCGATGATCAACTGGTGGAGCATGTCAGCCAGTTCAAATACCTGGGAAGTGTAGTATCAGAGGATGGTTATTGCAAAGCAGATATTAAGAGTAGAATAGCTCAGGGTAAATGTGCCTTCATGGAAAAGAAAGGGATAAGCTTACTCACTGGTAATATGAATTTAGAATTGAAGATAAGAATGATAAAATGTTTGATATGGACAGTTGCAACATTTGCTGCTGAGTGCTGAACATTGACTGGTACGGATAGGAAGTGAATAAAGGCTTTTGAAATGTGGACTTGGAGACGAATGCTGAAAATAATCTGGAGAGACAAGATCTCGAATCAGGCAGTTTTGGAAAGGGCAGGGGTGCAGAGAGAACTACTACAACCAGTAGGCAGAAGAAAGCATCGGTGGCTGGGTCACATACTAAGAGGAGAGGGTATGCTGGTGACGTTGGTAGAGGGACGTATGGAGGGGAAGGCAACGAGAGGCAAAAGAAGATTAAATATGCTGAGTGATCTCGATGATGGAGATACATATGGCCGCACCAAGAGGAAGGCGCAGGACAGAGCGGGATGACGGAGTTCGGAGGGATCATGGGGTCATCCATGTC